>VXBO01007965.1:1366-16282 GCA_013400135.1 Rhinoptilus africanus
CTTTCTATCGCTACTAAAGATTTATTGCTACTATTAACTGTAAGTGAAATGGACTCTTACTGTTATTTCAATGAGATACCTCATACTCAAAGGTCTGCTATGGTTTCAGTAAGCATTCTTAACCTAGATGCATTCCTTGTGAATACAGTAATTGTCAGACCTGTATATAAGTACCTAATATTTTGACGCCTCTGCTCTCTTCAACAAAATTTATACCACGGCCAATAGTACACATTAAAAAATTAGTTCTAAATGTCTTCCTCTATCCCCGAAGTCTAAAATAATTAAAAAACCCACAAACTTGGATGTGCTTTCCATAATAAAAATATGTATCTTCCCCTGGAAGTTTCAACTCTATAGGACCACACCTACTAGCTGCACACAACAGCAAAATGCAGAGTAGCAGAGCCTGGTTTCCTTTAGTTTACATCACTTGTGGTCTATTATGTCATCACAAATCTGGTAGCCTGCTTAGAACTGGCACACAGGCAAAAGACACTTGCTTTCTTCTGTCACATTCTATACAGGCAGATGCAATAAACCTCACCTGTATCTAATGACTTGTAGTAATATTTAACAATAAAAGAGAACAGTGCTATACATAGATGCCTACTTACAGCAGCAGAAGGAATTTTACTCACTGCTGTGAGGACAGTTTTGTGATGATAATCCATTAAAATTCAGACATTTTAATAAGGAAAGAAGTGTCAAATATATGGTTAACTGCTCATGTCTTCTGTATGAGAGTATATGGAGGACCCATGCTGTCAAAACTAAGTATCACTGGAATTGACTACGTCAGTGAAAACCATTAACACCTGGAGTAGATTTTGTTTTGATAAATTATTAAATGTCTGGATTTTAAGGAGAAATGCAAAACAGAAAATGTGCTACTCAGTATTATACTTCCACAGTTTTCAGTCTTTGAATTCTGGACTTTGCCCTGAAGATAGAATTTCAGTTACAAGCATAAATGGGGCTGGTTTAAAACAGTTTTAATGAATTAAAAACCAGAAGTAGTCTTAATTGATTATTAAGATCAATGCATTTAGTTTTCATGGCCTGTTTTCGAGCTTTAGAAGTACATTTATTTACAATTGGCAAAAAGGAAAAGCTTGTGATAAAACGTTTGCTTAACTGTCAATTAGCAAAGACAAAATCTTTAGCTTTCATATTAAATCATAGTCCTCAAAAAAGATTAGGAATCCCAAGAAAGTTCCTCCACCCCTGCAATGCCTTGAATTATCTGGCCTACACAGACAATTTATAGCTACTTAACAGGTGGGAAAACAAAGGAATATCACAAGCACTGAACATCAAAGAAAACAAAACATAAAATTTTGGTTAAGATAATTTTAGTTTGAACATCCACAACAAAAGAAATCTCTCTAAAAGGGAAGTTTGTCGCATCAGCAACAAGTTAAGGAAACCTATCCAAGCATGCAAAATGGAAACAACAGTCTGAGAACGACAATTTGATTCCAGATTTGTCTATATATTTATGTCTCTAAGGATGTGTGCAAGGTGTCTAGTGATGCAGTGACACGCCTAGACACGTTGGAGAATTCCACTAGGCATGTAGATGCCTAAACATATAGAAAATGGTCCTGTCAGACTCACATCCTGCAGTGCTTTATTCATTCACTTTTGTTGCATGTTCTCAGATGTGGGATCCAGAAACAATCTATGTAGGCTCAGGAGAAGAACAAATAACTCAAACTATATCATCTTGCCCAAACTAATTCAGACTCTAGTCTGTGTTTAAAACAGCAAGCCTGTGTACAAACTATGAGTTCAGAACACTCTTTCCTTTAAAAGTTTAGTCAAGTGTAGCAACTGCATTATCTCTTTTAGTTACAGGAAGCTGAAAGTGTTGTACATTTACAGGCAGTTATTTCTTAATTTAGGAAATCATAAAAACTTGGGTTCGGAGGGACCTTTGGAGAGCTCTAGTCTGAACTCCTGCTAAAAGCTCCAGGCCTTCTTCAGTCTACCCCACAGCTTCACTGTGCAATGTCTCTCTAGTGGCTGACCACTTTACTGTGAACTTCCTTCATTATACCAGAAGTTCCCTGGTAGCAAGTTCAGACCTCCTGTGCTCCTCTGAGAAAAATTAGACTCCCCCCTTCTCTGCAGCCTTCCTGAATTACATCACCAAACAGTACAGACACATCCTCTCTTAGAACTTTCTTCTCCAAAGTAAGCAATATATTCCAGCCCTCTAACCACTTTACTGGTCTTTTACTGGAGTTGCCCTAATTTGTTAATCTCTTCTTTCACGTTGCTACAGAACAAGATGGAGAATCCCATGTGCGCCCTCTGCTGGGAAAGGAAACTAATCACTTCCCTCTACTTGCCACTCTTGCCAATGCAACCCAGAATGCCTTTATTGCTACAAGGTATTGTTGACCCATGTTCAACTTGTTTCCTACTAGGACCCCTAGATCCTCTTCTGCTAAACCCTTTGCTACCTAGCAGATCAGTGCCTAGCCTATACCAGTGTTTTGGGTCATTCTGTCCCAGCTGAAGGACTTGAATTTGTCATTGATAAGTTTCATGGAAGGTATTTGTTCAATATAAAGTTGTTGCAAAAGATCAGTGCAAAACCAGAATGAAATTAAGGAGCAAATATCTGGAAAGCCAGTAGTTTTTTAAACTGGGGGGTGGGAGGGTTATCATCAGTAATCATGTGGTATTCTTAGCAGAGTTTATAAGCACTTCGCATCAAGTACTAAGCCTCTGGAGAGCACTTTCTCCCACGTAAAAGTAAGGACTGCCTGTATTAGAATTATGCCTGGTTATGTGTAGCAGGTTTTAAAACTGAGTAGACATAAGCAGCATTGCATTAAACCAGCTAATATGCAAATCAGCAAGCAATGCAGAAGTGGTAGGTGCATGTCTGTTGTCCCAAACTGAAAAATATCTAGGCCAAAAGCCCTAGTTAATGCCTCTGATACCCTTCGTACTACAATTATACAAAATAAGATGATTAAATTCTGATCATATCACAGAAAACTCATACATCAAGGCTTTGTTTGACACTAAACAAGGGGTTTCAGAAAATTCTTTGATTTCCCAAGTAAGCTGTTTGCTGCTATACGTATTCACAATACCTGCATTATCAGCCCAGTGATTTACCATGATACTTGATTTTTTTAGAGGGAAGAAACTGTCTGTATAGTTCATCCACTAAGAATATATTTTACATATAAAGATTACTGTTCATGCTCAAGAGATCATTTAGTGTGAACTTCATACAGAGGATGAAATATGGATTCAAAACAGACCGAGGAGACTATCAGGAAGCAATGAGGAAACACTGAGGATGGCAGTGAGAGCATATGAGTAGCTAACCAGTTCTTGGGTTTTGTTGGCATGAATGCAAAAAAAGTTTTAAAGAAGATAATCACTTTATCTTAGGACTCCTGTATGATATTTTCTTTCTAGTGTTGAGGTGATAAAGTACAAAAAAAGGATGGAGGAATCTATCTGAAAAATGTGCCAATTGATGCCATGAAGACAGGCATTGTAGGCCAGTCAAGCAGGAGTCAACCTGTATCTACTGCTAGCAGTGGTGACAGCAGGGCAGCTGTCAAGAGTCTTGCACAGGAAGGTGAGCACTTACAGGTCCCATGGGAGAACCACAGGTGGTCAACAGTGGCATGGTATCCTGAGCAGGTATAGCTGGGAAAGGCTAGCTTTACCTAGCTTAGGGAAAAGAATGTTTCATTATTTCATAATTTAGATTTTATAGAAAAAACATATCTATAAAAGTTAAGAACAATCTGCATGTGAAGACATAGAACCAAGGTTATTTATAAAAGTACACCCAAATCAGAGCCCAGAGAATTAACCTAAAAGCAGTCCAGTTCTGAGCTGCATGTAAAACCAAATGGATAAGATGCAATCAGGAAAGGAGTTAAAACAAAATCTTTAGGCCTGAGCATACAATCTGTCTCATGAAGGTACAGTCCTGACTCATTGGTGCCAGAGCCCAAGAGGTCAACATGGATTCACATACATGCAGGAGTTTACAAGTACAACCAGGTTATAAAGCAAGGAAAGGAAGCCTTTCCCTCACACTTAGTGACATGTCGTTATAACCTTGGAAGAGTTTAGGAAAGTTAACTTCCCTATTTTTAATAAAACAATGCTTGGAGATGAAAAAAACATTTTTTAATTATTTAACTCAAAAGGCATTGAGAAACCAGTTCATGATCCTGGTCAGCACTTTCATCATGTGAGTTTATGGGCTCTTAAATGCTGCTGGTGATCAATCAACAGTGACCTGAAGCTCACACAAGGGTCAATAGTGAGGGAATTTGGGAAATTGCCCCAGTGCAAGTATATTAAAAAAAAAAAAAAAGCAACATGGAGGCTCTATGAATATCGTCACATGCTTTTAATTAGCTCATGTTCCCTAACAAACATTATCACAGCATAATGTATGAGAAATCAGTTTTTATAACTGAGTCTATGGTTCCTTTTTCAATGGCAAATTAAGATGGTCTTAGTGTGTTTCTTAACAGTCTATAAAATTGACTGGAAAATAAATAGTTTATGTGTACCAATTCCACTTTATAACTCCTAGCACTGGTCCCATGACTTTAGTATTTTAAAAACATTAAAGCCCTCTGGATTATGGAATTACAATAATGAAAAAAAATTATGCCTGTCTGGAAGACCCCAGTTAGGATGTAATTATGATGTGAAATCACAACGGCAAAATAATTGAAATGCATGGCTGTGAGGGCCTAGTTATGATCGTATAACAGTGCTTTCACTAAGCATTCACTGCCATGATGAGTATTTTGTATCGCTGGAATTAAGGCTGTGCTGTCTGCAAAGACTGTGCATCTACACTGGTTATAAGCAACATGTACACCAGTGTACTGCAGCCTGCAATATATTTCTATTAGCAATGGGCAAGTAATATCATTTTTATGAAGTAATTGATAAAACCACTACATGTTGCAATGCCTTCAATACACACTTGGAAAGAAAGTGCTTATCTCTGTTCTTTCCTGCTTCTGTATGTTAATCTTTTAGCAGAGAATTATTTGTTTGTTCGTATCACAACACAGAGGCTAGTGTTATTTAACAAAAGGAAGACACAAGGATATACATTACAACTTCTATATTTGAGGTGTGATTTGATCTATATTTGATCCTTGCACACCTAAGCCTTCCAGAATTGTTTCCTTAATTTTGTCAGCAAGCATAATTTATACACACACACACATATATACACATCTATCTACGAGCTATTTAATAGCTTCTGTACTGAATTTTAGTTAAATATTGACATAGTCATTTCAATTTATCTCAAGACAGCATGATAAGAACTCTAGTAACAGGGAATTCCTCAATCACCTTCTTGATATGGGTCAGACTTTAACGGGTGGCTGCAAATCCTCATGGCCACTTGCTACTGTGGGGACAGTACTTCCCACATAATGCTTACTGTGACTGTTTAAATGAAATGCTATTTTTAGAAAATATAATGTATATTTCCCCAAATTTCAATTCTATATAGAAAGCGTAACAAAGAAAAAGCATTACGGCCATGTTCTCCACACTCGTAACTTGACAATCGGAGAAGCCAGGAGTAATAAAGTGTTCAGAATGTCTTAATTATTAAAAGATCCACTTCCCAGTTTAACATTTAGCGTAAGTGGAGGGAAATGCATTTGAGGATCAGCTAGCTACTGAATGTTTAAGCATCATGAAGCTCCCTCTATATGTTGCATAACCTTGTTCTTTTCCTTAACCCCATACGAACTAATTGCAGAGAGATTTTCTGGCTACCCTTACATTGTAATCATCCTGGAGAACAGATAACTTTGATCATCCAATTTGTTGGGAGGATGCCTGTGGTAAAACAAACAGTGTTATCAGTAATTAAAAAAACGAGGTTGAGATCCATCATTTTTGTTACAGCTATAGTGAGGACTCATAAAAATTGATTAGTATAGTTTAAAGAAGTCTTCAACTGCCAAGTAATGTGTAACAAAATCACATTAAAAGCAAATTGGGTGTACAATGCTTTAATAAAATGTGTTCTGTGGTGTTGTCTGCACTAACACAGTAACATTCACCTGGAGATACCTTTTTGGGTTGTTTTGGATTGTCTCTTCTTTCCCTCTGCTCTTTGAATTACTTACAGAGCTCCAAAGTGGCTATAAATAGACATGTTTGTGTACCTTTCTGTAAGAAGGAGATCTGAAAACTCACAAGTCCGAGCATGAAAAATGCGATGTTTATGAAATTGTGTAAACAAGCAGTACCAAATAGTTTATTTGCATGCAGCCTCTTTAACCATAAAAACTTAGATAATTTAATTTCTTTTATTAGAAGTTTAATCACTGCACTGTACAAATAAGTAGAGTATTTTACTTCTAACAACAAATGATCAAATGGTAAGGAATGCCTCAAAGGGCTCATCCATCTGAGAACGCAGCTCTCGTTTACACTCATGATCCTCTGACATGGAAGGAGGCTTAGAGATATAAATGAGGGTGACTACAGGTCCACTGTACTGAAACCTATAGAGCCAAACTGCTAGTATTGATATGTCAGGAATCCAACCTGTCACAGGCTTAACAGTATACCGGGAAAGCTTCTGTGTTATTCAAATGGCACAAATAGCCTTGTGCTATTTAAAATTCTGAATCTAATTTGACGCAGTTGGTATCTTAGGGTCCTTCTAATTGATGGTGAGCAAAGGAATAAAATCAGGAAAATGAGCTAAGTTAAAATGAGAACGTTGCAGCAGAACCACGAGCTGCAAAGAAGCAGGGAACAAACAGCACATCTGCTGTAAGTCAAAGGTTCCTAAATATTTTATAAGAAGCCTTCCTTTTCTGTAATAGCCTGGGTCCTTCAGGCCCAAGCTGCTTATCTACACATATGTATTCAATTTTCTGCTGCATCCCAAGCACCCCCACTCCTACCTCCCCTCTTCCTCAGGGAAGCATTTCTACACCCTCTCTCCACAGCCCTGCCCCATGAGAGCCTTGCTTTATCAGCTGAGCCTGGGCATGCCCAGGGAGGGCAAGCATGGACCTGCTCGCAGGGCTGCTGCTCTCATCAAGTCACGCAGGGCTGGCTCAGCCTGCCTGCTTGCCACGCCACACTGCAGGACAGGAGAGGCAACGAGGGGAGAGGCAAGAAGGTGAGACACAGCCCATCTCGATCAACTGAACAGACACGAAAAAGCATACCCTGGACTGATCTTCAGGCATTTGTCGTGCTTATTTCTGTGTGTCTCCTCCACCCCAACTCAAAGTAAGCATTATACTTTGGGGTAAGAAGAGTAAAAGACTAAAGGAGGGAAAAGGCTAGACAGCTTTTTCTCTGGGTTCCCTGTGTTTCCCAGATTGCATTCCACCTTGCCCTTGGGAAGCCTCCCACACAATATGACAATGTTGCTGGACAGTTGTATCATCTACTTTTTGTTATGCCTGTATAAATACTGTACAATTCTTTTTTTCATTAGTTCATTTGGATATCCACTCTTGTATATGAGAACAAAATGTATCCCTCTCCTCTTAAGTGTTACCATGCAGTCTTCCACTTAGTGATTTATTTATACTTACTGAAAAATAAAACTGTTATCTTAAAAAAAAAAAATAATCTTAATTAAATCCATATTATCTGTTAATGCACTTTGTGGACTGCTAATTTATATTCAATACAAACATATTCTTACATAAGCATTGGTGTTAATAAATACATATTTAGGCATACTCTAAGCAACCCTTGTAATGGCATCAAGACAGAGCAAAGACTTTACTCACCAAGCCATCCTGATCCAGAATTGGGTATACACATATCTGTTTCAGCACTGGGCAAAACAAATCCAACTACAAAAACCTCAACCCCATCAGCCATCAGGGCCATTCCCAATACAAAGAAGAGGGCCCACTGGAAACGACCGTGGCCACATTCTTGTATTATCAGTTCATACTGCTGTGCTAGCTCTTCTTCATCAGCTTTCCTCTCTGTTTCCAGTTCATGACGATCCTTATATTCGTCACGCATAGGCTGACCTAAGGCCACCATGCCATCCTTGCCCTGCCCCATGTTGGGGATTCCCTGATACTCCCCTTCATAAATTTCATCATCTTCATCATGCCCTTCAGTTGCTTCACTTGAGCCTTCATCATCATTAGCTTCTACACCATAATTTCCTCCTTGGACGTAGTAATCATCATCATCTTCCTCATCTTGGAACCGGCTGTAGGACCTCTGTGTGTAGCCATCCTGAGCTTTGTCAACAGCTTTATTCACTTTTTTCACTGCTTGCCTCTTCACCTCTTTGGCAATATCTTTTGCCCCTTTTACTAATGAAGTCCTGTCTTTGTATGTTTCCTCCATCTTGTATCAAAGAAGGGTTGTTGTTATGCTGCAGAGGGACCTGCTGAATACCGTTTAGAATACGTATTGCGTGCTGGACATCAGTAGAAAAAGTCCAAGTATACGTGACACCCTGATATTCAGCCTGCAAAATATGAGAAAAAAGAAGTTTATACTTTGCTCCTTCTTAGTTGCTTCTTTACACTAATATGGTACCATACCAATCCTTCATTTAAGCTCTGGATGCCACAGTTGAGGGCCTCAAATATACAAACCTGGATTTTCTTCAGAGATGGAAATATCACAAATACAATGAAAATACTCTGAAGAGAAATCTAATATCTCTACTGCTTTTCAGAATGGAATTTATTACAGTCTAGTCTTTCAGTGGATACCAGGTTTTGTTCTGAAAGAAAACAAGCAATTCATCTACCATGCATCATATCGACTCTGTCCGCAGTGTCCTTCCCCATTTGAACTCCCTACTATGTAATAAAAGGCTACAAATATTAGCTTTTATTTCAGTGAGTTAACATGAAATATCTGTTCCCACTTACACAAATGTTATAGTATCTCAAAGCTGACTGAACTTGGCCAATGCATTCACAGTGCATTCCCACTGAGCCTTAGCAATACGTAGTCCCCCTCTCGAAAATCGGCACAGGCAGCTGAGTGTATGGAAGTGGTGTGACTTTCAGGCTTTGGAGATTTCCAGTACCTAAATCATGGACAGACACATGCCTCTCTCCCCTGTCCATAGTGACAGTAGAGGCAGGCTGGAGCATCAGTGTATCATCAGCTAATTCATCCCAGAGTGTGTTAGTCCAGCGGGAGCTCACTCCAATCTAGCTGCATGAAAGCACCAAGACATTTTTTCCCAGTCCCTCTCACTGTTCCCCTGCTGTCCCTTTACATCTCTTCTTTTGTGCAGACCCAGGATCCAAAAGCGGACAAAATGCCTCAAGAGCAGTATGCTTTTTTGACCAAAGACTAACCATTCCCTTCTTTCCTGGGCAGTTTTCAGGCATATCAGCAAGGCAATTTCCTCATCACGCATCTACACAATCACTAGGGGTAGTAAAAAGAAATGGCAGCAGCGTGCAAGCAGAGGGAGGGAAGAAAAGCAGAATCCTTCTTTGGCAACAGTCCATAGTTGGAACAGCTGAAATCAATTACAAAACTGCACCATAACTCATGTGTCTGAAGTTAAGGGGAGCTGAATCTGGACACTGCAACAGGATTGACGAAGCCTCACCTCCCAGAGACAGCAGGATAAATTTTATGTCGTAGTGCTTCCAAGAAAACACTGGCCGCTTCCAGCTTGGGGAAAAGGTTATTTTTAAATATGATCATTTTAATGATCTATTTTCCAGCATAACCTCTGAAAAAGCTGCAGTAGTACAACTAAGGAGGCAGTGAGATGTAATGCAGGAGTAAGAATTAATGGCTGGAAATTTCTGAAGCAAATCCTTTTCCCCTTGCTAAAGTGGTGTGAAGTAACCCCCTGAGAGGAGGCGGGGAGAAGACCAGGGTAGTGCTTTGAGAAGCTGTCCTTTACTAATTTGGTTGTAAACACTGGCCCCAGAAGTATATTGCAGACATTAATTTTAAGACTGATGCTGTGCTGAGCGATAGGAAGAATTAATGACTGCATTAGATAAACTAAGGACATGATGTACTTCTGATAAAAGAAAACTAACCCTAAAATCACACAGACTTGCAGGTACTGCAACTTAAGAGGCTAAGAGATACTCCCCTAGCTTACCTTATAATGACTATAGAAATTCAGCTATAGTGGAAAATGTCTTTATTTTCAGCCCCTTCTTCTAGACTAATTCCATACACTCTGAATGTTTCTCAACAAAATCAGATGTGA
The DNA here is from genome assembly GCA_013400135.1 of Rhinoptilus africanus. Lineage (NCBI taxonomy): Eukaryota > Metazoa > Chordata > Aves > Charadriiformes > Glareolidae > Rhinoptilus > Rhinoptilus africanus. The sequence continues at coordinate 11,601 of VXBO01007965.1, forward strand.
TGGCACTATTCAACTATTCAATGTGAACAGAAGCATTTACTGGAAGAGAAATGCAGCCTTAAAAAAAACCAGGATGTAACATTTATGACTGAAAACTGTAGCCTGATTTTAGGTACATGATGATCCTTCTAAGTAGGTCATCCTGGTGAATCTTTTATGCTAAGGCAGTTTCTCTAATTACAGCTCTTCATTTTTCCTTAGAAGTTATTCTTTGTGTACTGAATTAGGCATCTGGTCCTTACTGTTACCTGTGTGTGACTAGAGTATCTGCTAGCTGTTACTGAACATGCAGGGCGTAAAAACATTCACAGAGTCTGCTGTAACCTTCTACAAATAATTTCAGGAGTTTCATGGGCTCCTAACAGGTACTCTTCTGAGAGTTAATGATTACAAAGTGTTCCTAGATTTTCACCATTTTAGATTATTTTAGAGTGTGTATGCACCTTATTTATCCTAATCTCTGAATTTTTCTAATTCTTAGATTACTGTTTGGTTGAGGTTTTTTTTTTCTTTTCCATTGAGTACAGTCTTCTTTTAAGAATTTTTAGTTGTCTAATTCCATTTTACTGTAGGGTCTGTTTATAGAGGGAAGACAGCAGCAGTTTAGGAATACCGAATGAACATGAAGTCTAAGTGTTTTGCTAACACTGGCAAAACTGTGTTTTGCACTCCTATAGTACACCTACCTCATGATTTCAGCTGACTCTAAAAACACAAATTTTCAAAAGCAACTGAGCTTACCCTGTAGATTATGATAGACTAGGTATGTCAATTAGGAATTACACCTGTTCAAACTCACGAGCATAATTCTGCCAGAAAAATCTGCACATAGACCAAGTCCAATTTCTGCCTGGGCAGACAGAAAGATGTACTGACTATAAAATCAGAAATTTCTCTTTGTCTTGCTAAAGTTTCCAAGCAGCACACCTAATTTGAACACTGTTCTTTTAAACAGCTTTGCTTTCTCAGTGAACTGAAATCCCTGCCTTAAGGGTGGTAAGTACAAAGAGGAATTATTTACAGCTCATGCATGATAGCTCCCCACCCTTTTAATTATGTTGGACTGATTGACTACAAGTAAGTAACTGGAAAGTCTGAAAGAGTGAGGATTACTGACTACCTGAGTAGCATAAAGCAGCAAAAGCATAGATGAGAGTCTAGCCATTTACTCAGCTGTCTTACCCATCAAGCCTGCTGGCTTTCACTAAACTAAACACCATATTCCTATTCAATTCCTTTAATTAAAAAAAAAAAATCCCAGGAAAATGGTGATTTCACTTGAGATACTAGATATCTACAAAATTTTTTTCCAAACCATTCAAAGATTAATGCACCAAAAAACCCAAATTATTTGTTTGCTCTAATGTTTATTCTTTTCCATTCTATTATATTCACAAAATCCAGCATAGTTACCACTTTGTACATATTGTGCATTATCTGAAATAAAGGGCGGACATTGCAAAATAAATCAGTGAGGTCCCATGAAGATGCAAATCTATGAGATGTCAGAAAACCCACTCCCCAAAGACTCACATCTATGCTTAACATAAGCCATGAGAAGACACACTGAAGACTAACGACACTTGATATTAACTATATGCATATCTTCAGATCATAGATTTTTCAGAATAAACCTGGAACTCACACTGAAATGGAGCTATAGCATTTCAGATACACTTGGGGACCTAGTGTAGCATCTTTCCTGATTTTTTTTTGAATCTGTAATTCCTTTTCAAAGAAAAAGAAAATACTAAAAAACATTTCTTATTTGAGTTGATGCCTTTTTAAGTACACATTTTACCCAGCATTTTGATTCTAGGTTGATTTCTGTTTTACTACCTTCATTTTTTATTATCAATGACCTTTGCATGGATAGAAGTGTTCTGTTTCTTCTGAGTTTATCTGTTGCTCCAAGTTAGGCTTCATCTGAAGGTATAATATTCTGTTAGATCATAACTATTTCCAATTATACTGCTATGATGTGTCAAATTCTTTTATTTCCAGGCACCTGATCTATGTAAACTCACAACCAGGAGATGCTTTTTCCTTGAATGTGCTCTCAGGTATGGAAAAAAAAAAGGTAAGAAAAAAATAGAGAAGTATTTCCCATTGCTGTGCCATTACCATGAACAATGGTATTCAAATTTTACTAAAGTTCTCCAAAAATTTTTATATGGTACAGTTCAAATAACACAAAGGATGCAATCCTACAGACCTGAGCCATATGCAGAGGTACATCACTGAATTTGCTGGGAAACCTGCAAACTTCCTCCTCATCTCTTCAGGCACAAAACTGTTCTAGAAGAGCTGTTCTTTCATTGTTCCAAGGTAGTACTTGCTTCAGTATGCCCCAATAAAGAATAGATAACTAAATAAAGTTACTTATTTATACAAGTACTATAGATATTTATTTATAGAGGTATGTATTTATTTATAATAAATAAGAGCTGTTGCCAAAGCTGGTGAGTGTTATTCCTTTCAGGTAATTTTAGCAGATTAAAAGATAGATAAGTAAATTTTCTTTCTCTCATGCTGAGAGTCAAACACAAGGGATGCAACTCTTCTACCTCAAGCTGCAGTTGCCAAAACCATGAAAACAACTGCAAGGCTGCAGTGCCACCAACAGTGGCAGTCCCAAGGCTTCTCCCAGTTGGGATGGCATCCTCACCACTTGTCCTGTACCAGCACTTTTCACTATTCATCCTCAGTGCAGCCACAAAGCACCTACACAAGATGAGCCTGGGAATTCATTAATCTAGTACACAACAAAGATCCTTAAGTCAGCAGAGGTGAGGGTTTCATAGTACACTGCAATCTCCCCCTTCCTGTTTTATTCCTTTCCTTCTTCATTAAACCAGCAGAGCTAACTGTTTCTCTGCACTGTGTGATTTACCTGCCCAGCTTCTCTTAAACTATTCAGCTAATTTATCTAATTAGAACAAAACCAGAGGAATCACTTTTAAGTTGTTTTTCCTTGAAATTTGATAATCTTTGTAAAAAAAAAAAAAAAGGAAATTTTTGCCTGAAAATGTGTTCATTTTTCCTGTGTACATCAGCCATGAACAACAAATACTATACTTAACTGCCTCTTAGGGCTTTAAAGTATCACCAAAACCAAGTAACTCTACTTATGTTGCAGTGCTTTTCATCACAGGGCTAATTGTTCTTCACTGGATATGTAAGCACAGAAACAGGATCTGCAAAAGTTCTGCTTAAAGCAGTACAAAACCAAAAACCTAATGGTACAATGAAATTGGAGCAAATACATCTGTAAGACCAAAAATTAAAAACTGTCCAGTGAGAATCAGGAAATCTTAACTGACTCATCTATGATAAAAATTCAGCAATATTGTAACAATCAATTATCCTTTAAGCAAGGTAGCCAGAGTAGAAAATAATAGGGGCAAAGTTAGGAGGTGGGCCATTCTTCACTTTATACTTGCATTATATTACTCCTCCCTGCATTACTTCTATGCTCTAAATATCTTTCAATCCTGAAGGAGGGTGCCACAATGATTAATCTGCACAAATCTGTGATGCACAGGTACTACAAAAGAGCAACTTTACAAATATCAGACTGACAGATGCCACAGAACAGCACTGAAGTTTAGGGAAAGGACAGGAAGGTTGAAGGGTATCTTGTAGGGCAAACTGTGTTACAAGCTGGAATTAAGCGCCTTTCCTTTTTTCCCAGAATAAAACAGGCAAGCTTTCTTTACATTTCAGGAGGAAATATGGGGTCACAGTCTCAGCATCCCCTGGGAAAAACTTTCTGAAAAGAATCTGCTTTCCATGCTGCTGGCTTTCTGCTGGGCACCTCATCCCTGCACCTGCAGAATTAGAGTCCCAAGACACTTCTCAGTTCTGAGCTAATATGTTCTGCCAACTCCCTCCTTTTCTGCTGCTGGTTTATGTTGGCCTCCTCATGGGGAATCAGCTGTTGCAGCTAATAAACCTTGGTAAGAGAGTAGTGGTTTCTTGGCCTAATGTTAAAAGATACTTTATCACCCACACTGCCTTCCAGGCATTTTGCTATTCACTCAAAGCACATATTCATTCTTTTTTATCTTTAACACCTGCTATGTTTTATCGTTTGTAACAGGAAATGAAAAGTTGGAAAACAAAATCCTTTTTTAAAATTCCACAGTTCTCATTTCCTAAATTTTTTATTTTGCTACATTTTCAGAATGGTTAACAGCTGAACTGGCTACTTCAATTTTATTTCTCTGTTTCACAAGCTCAACATCAGAATGATGCTAGTTCTGAGAACCCCAAGCACTCATGTTAAGCTGTTCCTCATTCAGTGAAAGGAGTTTGCACTGTCTGTCCTGAGCAAAAAAAAAGTAACAAACTATATGTACTGCTTTCTGTGACTGAAAGCCTGTTTCCTCATTGGCATTCAGCCAGCATCCTTGCTTAACTATTTTGTGAAAATAGATAAATAATAAAACCAAGAATGACATACCAAGCTTTTCTAGTGAGGGACTGCTTCAGCTGTGGGAATCTGAGAAACTGAGCATTCATCTATTTGACCTAAATAGCAAGGGGGAAAAAAGGAATAATTCCAGGTGTATAGCAAAATGAAAAGAGTCTGGGTGGAGAACATAAAATACACCAGTGAGTCTAGCTAAAAAGTAGTAATTTATGTGTATATGTGTACATTTGTGTATCTATTAATATAT
>VXBO01007967.1:9033-66650 GCA_013400135.1 Rhinoptilus africanus
CCCCCCCGGAATACCTTGCTTTAAATTATTTTTCCCATATCATCCTAGATCATATTTCTTCTTTTATGTTTCCAAGCTGAAGTTTATTATAGTTTATTATAGTAGTCTGCATTGCTGATCATTTGTAACCCTTTCTATTATTTTCCTGTCCTTGCTACTATTTGAAATGCTTCTTACTTCAGTCCTCTTCTCTAATTTTATTACCGTACTGCTCACCCCATTTTTCCACCAAGCCCATTCCGCCTCGCTTTTATTCTCGCCAAAATCGAGGCTGCTGCTGCTCCTTCTTCCTTTGCTGTACAGCACCATCAGATTAATTTTTTTCCGGCTTTTTCCATACACACTCTGCCTCTTTGCTGATGAAGAGATCCTCGCCGGGTTTCACCAGTGCCAGCCACGTTATCCTTGCCATTAGTGTTACATTTCTAGTTATTCTTGCTTCTTCCCAAAGCCTTTGAAGTTGCGTAGAGACAATTTGATTCATTAGTACGCTCAGTCTTGCAGTAACTCTAGCTCCTGCTGTACTTTCTGTATTAGAAGCACATGTTGGGTCTATAAGTTAGGGGGAAGCTCCACTGTCTGACTTCCCCACACAGTTCAAATTCCGCTTTAAAAATCCTTGCCTTGCTCAACTGGAGTGGCTTGTGGCTTTCTGCCTGGGGTTTCCATACCTGGGAATGCCACCTCCTCCTTCTCCCTCCCTCCCAGGATGACAAACTCTTGAGAGCAATATGCTTTTTCTTTCTGTGCAGCACTGGACTGGAAGGTTTTATGACAGTTGCACGTGTTTGCAGTTCTTTTCACGGTTTTCCAGAAAAGCTGCAGTTATCCTGAGTATTTCCTTACCAAGATGTCCCTTAACTTCATGTAGGCTGAGATCCATCAGAAGATCCTTCACCAGATGTCCGTACAGCACCTTCATTGGCCTTGTTGGGTCAGGAGGCAGATAACTGCCTCATTTCTTCTTCTGGCCATGGGGATGTTGGGCCAGGCTCCTCCATGAGGGACCACCTGAAAGGATCTCTTGCCTTCTTGACTCGGGTGGCTCCTCCCAAAGCTATGTACCATGTACTATTCTCAAAAAGTGAAGGTGTGGGCATCAAAGCTGGCAAACGTGGCTTGACATACGTTCCTCATGTAGTCTTCCTGTTCTGTCCTGCTCCTGTGCTTTGTCTCCACAGACCGTGGGCTCCTGGGTCTTCACCTCCTTTGATTGCTTCTTCACTGCCCAGGGGGGTTGTGTGCTCCTCCAAACACACAATGAGACCACTAACTCTCAGAGGAACTCTACCTCATGAGGGTACTAAAAACCATAGTGTTTCGAGTAAGAGACCTCCTAAGAAAACTCCACCGCAGGACCACTTGTTGCTCTGGGCGTGTAGTTTGTTCCATTCCCTCTTTCCACTTTCCAGGGCTTTTTCTAAAGCTCTTCTTACCTGCCTGTCTCTTAATATAGATTTTGTTTAGGAAGCCAAGCCTGCCTGCCTCATGTTTTCCCTTGGATCCGTTCCCTGCTCCTAGCCAAGGTTGCCTACGGATCCTGCTTTGAAGTTCTTCTGCGACACATTGGCTGCACCCGGTGACTCTTCCCTCGGCTGACGTCACCTCGGGGGTCCCTCTCCAGCAGGCGGAGAGTCACATCGCCTCCACTTGCTTTGATCAAAATGAAATCCATTTACAAGCGCCTGACAAGCCGGCACAAACAGGCCCATAAGTTTCTAGCCAAAACTAGCCGACATAAAAATATCCCGGCTTTAACTCTGGTCAAGACCTTAAACTAGCTCAGATGAGGCAAAGCCCAGAAGAAAAAACATTTCATTTCAAGTTTATGAGCAGTTTCTGTTTGTTTAGCTCAAACGAATCCCTCATCATCAATTAAGCAAAATCAATGTAGGATCGGTTTAAATCAAAATAAGTGTCCATACAGGGTTTTACCTCTGTATTTTAAAAAGTTAATTTAAAATCACACTTCAGAATGTTTTTCTGCTTGGAAAAGGCCTGTTGCTAGAGACCAGCTGGGCCCCGATTACGAGCGATGCTCAGCTCCAGCAGGTCTGGGTGAAGACGGCGGAAGCACGGCGGAAGCAGATGGATCTCAGCGATGCCGGGAATCAGACTCAAGCTCAGCACCGAGGGTGATTCAGCCTGCCCATCCCTCAAACCCCGGTAAAACCTGGGTTTCTATTGCTGTTCCAATGAGCTGAAGCAGGCAGGCTCGGTGTTAGAAAAGTTCATTTTTCTTTGTGGTTCTATTGTGAAGCTCTGCTTGTGGTTGCTAAGTTGTTTCCCTGAACTCCATAAGCACAGCAATCGTCTGGGAGTAAAAATGAGGGGTTTCAGCCCAAAAGATTACCATCCGCTTTACTAGATTTTCCCCTTTCAAGTATTTATAACTATTGAGGGCTATGTTTCAGCAAATCCTCTTCAAAGGAAAGAAGGAAGGAAAGAGGAGAGTGTCTGCAGCCAGGCGACTTTCTATGATCCATCTTTTCTTTCACACTTCAAGCCCAACCACAAGGAGGACAGGTCCCACCTCAGACAGGCTGCAGAACACACAGTTGGAAAAAACGTATATTTGAAGACTTAGGGAAGTACCTTCTCTATGCGCACAGTGCTCCGCTTGCCACCCATTTCCCAGATCGCTCTGGTATCCCGAATCCACGCATATGCCAGATGTGTGCTGGCACTTGCACACACAGCCAGCTGTGCCCCGGCACGCAACCCTCCTCCCTCTGCAAAGCCACCCATCGCCCCACCAGCTTCTCACCGCAGGAGGGGAATAACTGGAATTTTCATTGATATTTTCTCCTTTTGATCGGTTTTCCTCTTTGCTGCTAAGCCTGTAATTCAGTTTTCCTGCCATGAATGGTTAACCCCGTAGTGGGAAGTTATGAAAGACTCCCTAAAGGTATTAGGTTGTATCGCCCCAGTCTCCGGTTTTGATGCCTAGGGTTTTTTGCCCCCGGCTAAGACCCACAGAAATGATGGGTTATCAAATACCTCTGGAATTACTGGCAGAACTTTACTGAAAAGAGGGTGCGGGCTTTCATGATGGGAAGAAAGGTCTGGAATAGAGAGAATTGGAGCTCAGGCACCACGAGGCATCAGATAACCAATCTGGTCCCTTCATTGTCGTAGCCGGTGGGATCTCATTCCCAGGCTGGTTTTATGTCGGCACGGGGACACAAAGGGAGAATTTATGTCCGCTAGTGTGCATTAACTCCTGTCCTGACCAGTACTAATTACCGCTAATTATGTGGGACAGTGTTAATTCTGTTAGCAGCGCTACCGCTGGCCTTACACTTCTGAAAGTGCCTTTGGGTGAGGTAGCTTACTTCGAAAAGATATTTATGGGGGGAATAAATATAGAGTAGCTAATACACCGTAAATTTACACCACCGGATAGCTGGCTTTAAAGTCTCTAAAACACGGAGGTCTCTGGGCATGAAGACAGACAAACCCTTGAGTAAGAACTACTCAATAGAAAGGCTGGCAGGATCACCCTGTGTGATCTTGGGAAAGTAATTTTGATCTGGCATTTCTCTTCTGTAAAATTGGAAAAATAATATGTCCCTAACTCTCTCAGGGGTATAATATTTATTTTCTCTGCCTTGCCAATCATTCTCTTTGCTTTTAAAAAATATTCTCCAAACCCTAATTGTTTTTATGTGTTTGCAGTATAAGACATAAAAGACATAAAACCATCATAAGAATCTATACTGTATTTTCCCCATTGTGTTGTACTGTTACCACGAGCACTTTGCTGTGCAGAGGCTCGGCTATTTGCTGAGAGGATGAATTAAGACATCTAAAGTGCTTCAGCATCTTGGCTGAGTGGCACTGCAGAGCTGGAAGGTATCATTAGACCAAATGGCTTTTTTCTGCGGGAGTGAGAAGCCCAGATTTTTCAATGGATTAGGAAAAAACAGTTCACGCTGCTCTGTGCCCCTCAACCTGCAAACACAAGGCAGGCGGCCATGGCTTTGAATCACCGAATTCCCTTCACTCTCTTTGGTCTGGGTGTTTCTCTCCTGACTTGGATGTCAGGGTCCAGCCTGGGAAGTCAGGAGATGTTGGGTGATCCGGTCCACGCTGGCATCAGCATCTCTGCAGCTGAGCTCCGTATTTCTCCTTCAAATGAATGGTTTTGTTGACATTTCATTGACCTTTTGAATAGTCTCATTGACGATGCCATCTCCTCCATCAAGAACGTTATAAGTTGGGAGGCTTTGCTGTTAGACCCACTAATATCTGCTCCCTTTGGCTACTGGTGCCCACCAGTCTTTGTCAGATCCATGGGGAAGGACCAAAAAAACACAGCAGAAGAGCTGACTCATTCATCCATCAAGCAGTGAAGTGGATCCATGAGGATTCCCAGCTCTCGCAAGTTTTTCTTTTTGGCAGGTCACGGTGTGCCGGTGTCAGGGGTTTGCTGGTGCCGACAAGACGAATGATGTTTCGAAATCTGCTGGTGAAAGTCTGACTTGGTACCCCGCCAGGCTGCACCGCACAACCGGTGTATGCACCGAGCCAGGCTGCCTCTGCTCCAAGGGTTTCCCCCCATCTTGGGATGGGACCTTTGCCCACGAGTCCCTCCTTCAGTCTCACCAGCAGTCGGTGATGTTTCGTCTGCTTCTCCCATCATTTCGTTGCTGCTGGTTTTTCCCTGGTTACTGAGCGGATCCTCCTGCCGCGTTGGTGATCTCTGGGGCTTCTGAACTCACCCCAGAGATGATCTCCATGTCCATAGTTCCTAAAGACATTCCAAAGAGATGTTTCCCCTCTTCCCTTCCAGAAGAAGTAGATTGGGACACCCTTTTCCTGGTATCACTCACCAAACTGGAAATGCTTATTTCAGCCTTTCACGCGGCTCTCACAGCAATGCCCACGTCAGGCTTGGGGGTCTCCAACCTCAGGCAGGCTGCCTCTTCCCTGGGCTCCTTTCTCCAGGGGCTGTGTACTATATTTAGGTTAGTTTTCATCCTTTTCCTGACCATTCAGCTATTTGGAAGCATGTTTCTGAGCATTTCTCTCAACAATACATCCTGTAAGCTGGAATCAGGTGTATCACAAACGGCTTTTTAACTAAGTTATCTTTTATATCTGCAGACGGATGCCAAGGTTCTCGACTCTGCATAAAGCAATTATCCATCTGCTTTTTGGTTTTTTAGGTGAAAGAACAGGAGCCTTGTTTGTCCAATGGCAGTGGCACGAATGCACGCACCAGTGCTTTCAGTGGCCTGGACACGTTTGGCTGTCTCCTCCACTGCCCTCCCCCTCCTACTTTTATAGATAAGAGGCAACATTTGGCCGTTGCATTCAAACTGAACTTTTGTACTCACTTCTCCTTCAATTTTAGGCTTAATGAAAAAAAATTAAAAATAAGGGAGGGAGGCTACACTCTTATCAAGTTATTTCCCTTTCCCTCTTTCCCTATCTGCCTGCGACGCTTTCTCGCAGTGGCTCCCTGCAAAAGCTCAGGTGAGGGGAACGGGACGGCTTATTCTCTCGCCTCCCCCCTCCACTTTTAACTCGCTTATAATTGTACCGACTTGAACAGAGCCGCTGTGATTTATGGGGCTGTAAGCTGTGGGACCGCTGTCTATCCTTTCCTACTCCCTGCCGGAGTGCCGGGGAGAGACAAGCAGCTTCCGAGAGGCTTGTTGGTTTGTGTTCATTAACAGCAGCTGGCAGACAGCTCTCGCCGAAGTTCCACATCCTTCTGAAACCATCACGGCTTTCTACTTCACACAGAAATATGCAGCAGTTTCATTTGTATAAAGCCCGCGCGAATAAAAATTTAATCTAAGGCTAGCACCGCTCTAACAGCAATAATTTCTCTTAAAGGCCGAATACAAAGAATACTAAATACTGCCTATAAATAAGACTGTATTTAATAGAGAAGTGATTTAATAAGCTTACTGTTAAAATCTTCCCTGCCGCTTTCAACCCCAAACACAGATCTTTATTCCTCAGCAAAACTGGCTTGCTACGAGGAGAACTCGGGCCCCAGTAAACTGTGATTTTTTAAGGTGAAGTCATTCAACTCAAGCTTTCCTGTCCAAAAGGAAGAGGAAAAATATCTACTTAAAGGAAATATTAGTTAATCAGAGGACATCCCTTTCATAATAGAAGCTACTAGGGGATTTAAAAGCACATTCTAATTACAATGGTTCCCTAATTATCTGCCTAACACCTCATTTTTCTATCTAATCCCACTTGTAATTATATAGTACCGTTTTTTGCCCATCACGCAACTGAAGTACTCTATTTTACTGAGAATAAATCCTTTTAACTGGCGATGTCAGAGAAGAAATATTGTCGCTGCCCCCCGGAACGTGCGCGCTCTCTGGTAGGGAAATGCCTTGCCCGTGGTTTTGGAGAAAGCGCCTGGATGTGCCCTTTAGAAAAATTCTCATTTAAAGCCTTGCAGGTTTTCTCAAAGCAAGAGAAAATGCCCTGAACCACACGGCAAATGTGCCCCGGCTGCCAAAGTTTTCCAGCATTTAGCTTTGTTTTTCAAACTCTTGCAGCTCGGTCCTCCTTCCACCGATGTTCAATGGGATCCCTGCCACCGGCTGACGGCAGAATAGGATTTGGCCTTTGAACCAAACCAGCATGTAATTTGCAGAACGGAAGCAATATTTGAGCTGTGTTATCTATGAGCATCTGGTCATCAAGATCTTACTTTGCGATTAGCCAGTCCAGAGGAAACCCTACGGAGGGGCGGGGGAGAGGAAATCCCGCACGCGGGGTTCCCATTTCCAGCCCCGCCACGGGTTTCCTGCCCTATCCTCCAGCAAATCCCGGCTCTCCGCTTCCCCAGAATAAAAAAAAAAAGAAAAAAAAAGAATTACCCTTCAGGGATGTCGTCAGGCTTAATGGATGTTTATAAATCGCTCGAACAAAAGGTGCTATGTCAGTGAAAAGTACTCTTCCCGATGATTATTCAAATGCTCATTAAAATGTGGTTTGCTCCGTCCTTTCCCTCGGCTTGTGTGGGAGGCAACTGAAAGATTTAGTCTGTGTGGGAAAGCGGGAGAGCACGAGTGCTTTCCTTTGGGTGTGGGAGCGGTAAGTTTAGAGAGCTAAGGACCTCTGGCACACAGGTAGAGTTTCAGCTAAGGCTTTTCGGCTCCCAGCCACGCTGCAAGCTCCGACAGACCTGGGGCTGGCGAGTTCCCTCCAGGAAGACAAGCCAGGGATTAATGGTACCAACCCCTGCTCAAACGTGCATGTATCATTTCCTTAACTTCGCTCCTGACGGAGTTAGGGATCATCCTTTAGTGAAAATTATTCTTAATGTGTATTTAAGCATTAAAAATGAATATGCGCGTGTGATAAAACTTAGGGAATAATTTATAAACAGCTAACGTCACGTGAGATACGGAGTACTTGGCTGCCCTGCAAACCTGCCCAAACGTCTGCGTAACGCTGGGATGCTTCTTCCTTCATGGATGTTTCATTATGTCATGGCAGCTTGGTCTGCCAGGGTCTGCTGGGCATTTCCAGGCATTCAGAGCTGAAGGAGACATGATATATCTTCACACTTTTCACTTGGCATCTGAGCTGGCAGGCCAGACGCAACATCTTTCACCCTCCACAGCTACCTAAAGCCACATCTCCCCGCAAACAGCATCCATAATGAATCACAACGGGGTTTTTTTTCTGCCAGCTTCCGAATGAGCAGCATTAGCTGCGGATAAGAAAAATACGGATTTCCTGGAAAGGAGTTTCTAACCAAAATGCAAAGAACTTTATGCTTCTCGGGCAAAAAGCTGCTATCACCTTGTGCTCCATGTCAGCCAACAAACAGCCAGGTTTCAAGTCTTCCTCTATGTTTGTGGTTTGGAGATTTTTTTTTTTTTTGACTTTTGCAGCTGGTGCCTTTTTTCCTTTGGTATCTCTGTACCGTCCCCATGTTGCACGTTCATGTCTTGTCCAACCTGTGTTCCTGCAGGTCTTGAGGTGGCCTTCAGTGCCTGCCCCTCACTCATCCAGGCCTTGGACACGATGCACACCAAGGAGGTGGAAGAAGCACTACCCAGCACTGTGTCCACCGGAGCCTTCCTGCCCTCCTCTTCTTCCTCCTGACTTGTCTTCATCCACTGTGGCACTCACCGACTCTACCTTCTCCCAGTACGTCAAAAGGGATGCTTCGCTCAAATATTCCCTGTCCCGTTCTTCTTCAATAAGTAGGTTTAGTTTAATTTTTCATCACTTAATTTCTTAGCTAATTCAAATAGCCTCTGCTGGGCATACCAGTGGTGAGACTGGCTGCTCTTTTAACATATTTAGTCAATTTAGTCAATTATACTGGCAGGCGAACTTTTCAGCATGCTAAGCTATCCTGTGCAGAGTCTGATGCTCCACGAGGTTCTTTAGCCCCAGGACAGGGGCACCATGACCTGGAGTGACGATAACAGTGTATGGGGACAAATCCAGCCCCCAAGCATCCCTAGGCTGTGCAGCCTTACATCCACAACCCCTTCCCCATAGATCTCAGCACTGTCCGAAATCTCAACTCGGGTGCTTGACTCGGCACACGCAATATTCTGCTAATCCAGCTGTGCTTTAAATCCTGCTTCCAAGGCCTGAAACCCTGGTCCTCGGCTGTTTGCACACCTCACCTCACCCCTCCGAAAGAAGGAGCTGTAAGACCTACCACCTTTCCCAGTCCTCAAGCCTGACAACTTTAAGTGAAAGATGCTGTCTTTGCACAAAAGATGTTAATAAAATTAGACGGGTCGGTACGTAAAATTAATAGTGATGCCAGCTTTGGAAGGATACAGGCATGTAGATGATATGACTGATAACTAGGCAAGAGAAACAATAGATCTTCCTGCTCCTATTACCTTGCTATGGCCAGTAAGGATATGGTGAGAACTGATGCAGGTTCATCTGCTGCTTAATGCACTGGAAATTAGCCCCCATGTAACGCTTATCTTTGTGTAGAACCACATCAAGACCCAACACTGGCTCTCAACATCGAGACCCAAAAGCCTGGTCCCATAGCTGCCACTTGTCTGGGTCAAGGCTTGGGTCACGCTCTTCCCAGAACACGAACAGAGCCTTAGCCAAACTGCAGATGCTCAAAAGCCTTACATGGACCAGCATCTTCTGCTTCAAGCTCGAATACACACATGGCTCTGCATGGGTGTGTTGGGGACTGCAGCAGACCCTGCAGCAGTAGATGCTTCAAAATCATCAAGGGCATGAGCTGAATGTGCAAACCACTGGGGTTTTTTATTTGTTTTTTTATCACGCTGGAACTAGCCCCTTTGCCCCCCGAGCTTTCACCCCAAACCGACGGTGGAGGACAGAGCCCCTTGTCCTGCTGAAGGACTCCTTCTTTTCTCCTGCATCTTTTCCACCCTTCTCTGCCAAGTCTCTTGAGGCGGTTTGAGGTCATTTCCCCAACCGAAAAATTACCGTTAGAGACCAGACCCTCAATTTGTTCCAGGACTTGAGGAGTGAGATGCATTCTTTCCTTGCCAAAAAGATATTCAGGCAGAAATTCTCTTGGCAGAAATGTATGGGTTTTCTGGCCCTATCTCTGCGTTTGGATTCATTCTGTTACACAGGATGATGCAATCCCTGTATATCTCAACAGAAGCACGTATTAAGATATTCCTTGTTCTAACGGCCAGACATGTTTTTCTGTAACACCGCAGCTTACTCTACACATTTGTTGTTAATACTACTTATGTTCTCTTAGAATAAAACACCAAAGAATCTATTAATAAGGAGAAATAGACATAATTATTTCTGCCCTTCAACAAATAAACGTCATCGATTCCAATTCTGATCAGTCCTCCTACTTCTCCAGCTTGGAAGCTGCTAAGTCCACTTTCTTGCAGAAATCATAGTGATTCAGAAATCACACCTTAACCAAATCCCCTAAACCGATAATCTCTAGAATCATCTGGAAGTTTCACAGAAAGAGATAGACCCACATTAATTTTTCCACTACATTCAAAGGTTTCCCAAATTGAGGACTCGCACTGAACCCGTTTGTCATTCCGCAGCTCATGGAGCAACCCCTTTCCCTGTAAAGTCCATGCATTTTTTAGGTGGACTGAACTTCGAGATGGCTTAGTTGGCCAGGGGCAGGGAGTAACATTCCCACACAGAGTCATTTCTGCTTTCTAAATTATTTGGAAGCTGTGTTTCACATAAGCACACAAGCTTTTGCAAATACCCCAAAGTTCAAGTTGCTAGCGCTTCCAAGATGGTCTCCAAAACTAATTGCACAGTAGAAGGCAATAATTTGACTCTCAAAGCCTTCATACGTACATGTCATATTTGGCAGAGAACTCTGTCTCTACCCCTGCTCAGTACAAATCACTACTCTTATTTATCCTGGGCTTCCCCAGATGTCACGGCAAACTCCCGCTGCTTTTACAGAGCGCGGGATCAGGGCCTCTGTCTCTGGATGGACAGACTTTGTACACAGGAGCATATGCAATATAATTTTCCACCATCCCGGAAATTCTCCTCCCTTTGTTAAAACTGACTTTTTTTCTTAAAACCAAAGCAAACCAGCCCCTCTCTGAAGACTAGATTTCAAGGAGGGACTTCCACACTGAGTATATACTCAAAGAAAAACCCATCCCTTGTTTACCAGCATGAGAAAAAGGTGATGGACAGACAGACAGGATTTTCTTGATGACCTTTTTCCAAGGGTGGGAGCACTTGGAGATACTCTAGAGGCAGCTCTCCAAAGCCCAACTTCTCCAATGAACATTTTTACCAAAAAAACCCCAACCCAACAAACCGTCCCAGCAAAAAACCGTACACTTTTCAGAAGTCGCTGCAAAGGACAGCTGAAGAAATATTTGAGAACAAGTCACAACTACTCCATTAACTGTTGCTATTAATTAATTTGTCCTTCTGCAGCCCTTTTCACCCAAGGATAGATCAAAAGGCTTCCCAAACATTAGCTAAGCATCACCACATCTCTTCTACCGCAGGTAACTGGCAGGGCTGGAGCAGTTTGAGAGATCTGGAACTTGGCACTCGGGATAAGGTACTGACTTGCGGAGACATTAAACCCTGCAACCAGTGCCAGGAGCAAGAGCCAAACAAAGCCTGCACTGGAATCAATTTTCAGGCTTTTTTGGGATGGTTCTCTTTCACTTGTTTTTAAAAATAAATATGTATTTGAGGAGCTGTGCTCATTATGGTGGTTTACTTACAGGAGGCAAAGCTCTGTCCATGGGTAATTATATGTGGGTCTCCCGTAGGAGTCTCTGCTATGTGGCAGACTTCACCCGTGGAGTGTCAAAATCCAAACACCAAACAAGGTCTTTTTCTGCGATCCTGTTTACTTCTCGAGAAATGCACCTGATCGAGCTGGAAAATACTCTCCCATCACCCCAAAGGCCAAGAGTCCCTTCTTTTTCCTGCTGGCCCTTGTTACAGACCCCTCCCAGTAACTCAGATAACGCACTTATTTTTCATAATACATCCAGCTGCCTTACAAAAAGCCAATGAATTATTCTTGGTTTTAGTGCAACCGCTGAAAATATTTCAAAGTGAAAAGGAATTGACCCAACCTACTGTGCACATTATTTATTCAGAGGTAGTACAAAAACGAGTCCCTGATGTTACTAAAACAAATCCTAATAAGTACAGAGAGCATCAATTACAGGCTTCCCTTTATAGTCCTATATATCTCTTTCCCTTTCTAGAGATAGTATCACATGCGAGGGGGCACCGTGTTGGCTTTCAAATCTATTGAGCTTTCATAATTATAACCTCCATTTTAACCTCTTTTATAGGACATACTATACCGTTTCACGTTATGTTCCTTGAATCCCAACCAACCCTACGAGAAAGTGTCTTTAAAGCTCACTTCTTAGAAGATGTGCATAAAATGGGAAATATTAAGCATTCATAACGTTGTGCATACATTACACCTGGGCGCCGAGCGAAAGGGATAGCGAAGCAAAATATATCTTGTGAACCTCACTCGGGCTCTTGCTTTAAGCTCAGTAAATATTCAGCACGCACATATCCTCACATAATGAAACCAGGGATATATTAATTGCAGTGGAATAGCTGGATTTTTTTTTTCCTTTTTTTTTTTTCCTTGTTCTAGTCTGTATGGAATGTCCTTCTATTTAATCAAAAAGCTTGGAATGATTCCTAATCTATCATAAAATTTTTTAAAGACATGATTAATTCCATTGTTTAAATTCTGGTTTATTGCCATAAGAAACTCTCATAAATGATCCCACACCTTTCTCTGTGATCATTTCCTTCTAAAGTAATATACTAATTAATTTCAATTAAATATATGTAAAAGAAGATATATTTTGAAAAATGCTTCTCCCTTGCCATTTGTTAATATATTGAAAAAGTGTAAACCTTGGAACATTTAGCATAGAAAATATTCATTTTTGGTAATTTCTCAAGGGGGCAATTTATTAAATGAAAGGCTTTTAACATTAGCTAAAAGCAGCCCTGTAAATCATGGGTGTCATCAAACTGCTTCATCACTTCATTAATTTAAAAGATTATTATATGCGTAACTGACATAATTTTGAACAATGTTACATGGTTAATTTATTAATGTAGAAAAGCAGAAATGACATGCTGAATTGATTTATTATTATAATTGTATAATTTTAGGACTTTTCTCTGTGACTTTCACCAACACAGCAAATGATTCAGGGTGAAATTGTGCCATTGACTTTATTTTATTTTATTTTATTTTTTTTTTAAGGCAGGACTGCTCGCTGATGTCTGCAAGGACTTTAGAAGAGATGGTCCAGTGTGGCTGCCCTGTCTTTCAGTAGGAGCTGTTGAAAGACCTCCTTTACAACCCACAGTCACCTTGTGGTTTAATTCATCTTAAAGCACTTTTTCCGCCCTTTCAGTAGCCAAAAAAGATTTAAAAGTTACTCTAGTTATGCTATAAACCTGATTCTGAGTAAACATGCTTAAATGTGCATAGCCCCTAAGCTCTTTACGTGCACAGAAAGAGGATTTTGGATGGTGGACCTTGCCCAGCTCCACTGAAGAACCCAAAGCCTCCTGCAGACCCACAGCCCACAGTATTTTCGGTCGTAATTATATTAGGGAGCAGTCAGCGCTGGCTTCATGCCCGAGCAGAAGATATAATGCAGCATCATTTCTTTTCTAGGCGCTGAGTGGAAAGCACAGTTCAACTCGTCTTCAATAATAGAATACCACGTTTGGGATTTATTTTTAGATTGAAATGATGCGTGACTCCAAAACCCTGCAAAGCTGGTGGAACATTCCTTGTTCCAGCCCAAAGGCGTGTGTACGAGGGTAGGCGGACCCTGCTAAAACAACCTTGCCTCCAAAACCTGCGAGGGAATAAGGTTAAATCAGGATTTAACTAAATGAGGCCCCAGTTCTGCAAAACACTTGGGCACATACTCGTTTTCAGGGATGTGCTAACGTGCTTCCCTTTAACAGAGCCTGGAGGAGCCCAGGAATCCTCCCATGGAGTCCCAGAGCTCTGCGTCCCCCTCCTGCAGCCTGGCTTTTGCAAGTTGAATTGTCACCAAAACAGCCTCATTTTTTTGTCTGCGTTTTGGCTGAATTTCCCAGCCCTGGACTCCTGCTGCATTGCTACGGCCGTGCTTGGAACAGGGTTGTGTAGACGCACGGGCGATTGCGCAACGCTCTTACAGCATGTTTACACCATATGAAGAAACAAACGCCTTCAACAACACATCTGGCTGGCTGTCCTAAGAAACGATCCTGGTCATCTTCCAGTGCTCACTGAAGCTCTGGTTCCATAAACATCTCTTTTTCTAACACAAGCCTTGATACAGGAAAGCTTTTAAAGGCTGACTCCAGGTATGTCCTATTTGGAGGAGCATTTCCATTGCATGGGGAGCTGCTGGCAGGTACAAAACACCACGGCAAGAGTCAGGTAGAGTCAGCCCAGCCTGAGGCATCGGCGATGCCCTGGTTGGACCTCCAGTGGACCTCCCGCTTCTGCAGGACACAGGTCCCTGTGGGTCCAGTGCCATATTAACCACTAGCACGGTATGGATGTCGCCGAAACCTTGGGTCTCCTCCAGCCTCGCTTAATTCTAATACCGGTATGGAAGCCGCAAAAACCTCGGGTGACCTCCAGCCTCACTTAATGCTAACGTCAGTATGTATGCCACCGAAACCTTGGGTCACCTTCAGCCTTGCTTCATGCTAATGTTGGTATGGATGTCCCCAAAACCTTGGGTCACCTCCAGCCTCACTTAACGCTCACATTAAGCAGCCGAACCAACCTCTATGACTACAACCTGAGAGGACCAGGACTGGAATGGATACTCTAACAGCGCAGCCTAAAGCCCAGGAGCCAAATTTTTTTTGTTAAAACCCAGTTTGTCAGCCACATTGACTTCGCTGTACCCGTGAGTGCTGAAACTGCTGTTACCTGTGCCAGGCCAGGGCACGGGGAAACATGGGCTGCACACTGAGCGATGCACCCGTGGGGTGTGAAAGCCTGGGCACGTCCCCAGCCTCTTCTTTTTTACACACTTTGTTTATTCAGAGCTGTCTTTAGATGACCAGACGCGTGGGCCTGGCCTCTAGAAGGGACATCTGAGATGCCAACAATAAGGATACCAAGAATCAAAGAATTTCACAGTGGATAAAATTTAAAATGCAAATTAAAAACTAGACCATTTCAGAGCAGCGGTTAAGGATCCTGCATCATCAAATGGTGTCACAAGAGCATTCTGGGCAATTACTGACAATTTTTAAGAGAGTATTTTTCTTTCCCTGTAATCTTACATAATGCCTTTCATATGTAATACCTCGAGCATATGCAGTATGCAAAACACTCTACCAACTGTATACAGACAGAAATCATTTCGCCATTAAGAGCAGCCATGGCCAGGGTGCAGAATGGTGACCAGATGGTCTGAGCACAGCGCACGCTGCAAGACTAAAAAGAGCAGGGAAAAATTTTAGCCAAGACCGCTGGGGCAGACCCAGGCTCTTATGAAAAGCACCATGTGGTTTTTAATGTGCACAGAGTGAAGACAGGACCTCTGATTTTAAGATACTACCCCCCAAGACGTAAATTATCTAGAAAGGCATCCCTCATGCCATGAAGTTTCAGGCCATCACTCACGTATATTATTTCAATGCTCACAAGTTAGATAGGGTGTATTATAAATCTCCAATTATCTCCGGCATGTGCACAGTTGACTTTTATTTTTGATGGCGATAATTATTTTTTTTTTTCTAGGGGTGTCACTAAGGACATGGGGAAACAATTTGGGAGATAAAAAAAAAAAAAAAAGAGGAAAGATTCGAGCCAAATGCTTTCTTACAGGAAACATTTATTTGCACTCGAGTGTCTCATCTAACAAAGTTCCACCATATTTTCCCACAACAGACAGGAACTTGTCTGCATTAGCATTTTAAGAAACGAATCCTAAAGACCAACAAGTGTCAATACGCTGTCACGAGCAGGATTGATGGCTCTTAACAGAGCTCTTCTCACATGAGTGCAAACGGCTGCCTTTTAGTTCATCACAGGCATTTTGGTCAACACAAACTCTCCTTATTTTCACATGGCCTTTAAAATCCTTACGAAAGCAAAACAGAGGGGCTGATCCCGTCCCACCGCAATCAGTGGCAGAACTCCTCTTTGCCTGATGGAAAGCAAAATGAGAACCCAAGTACGAGCAAATGGAATATTATAATTTTCTGCAACCTGATCTTGCAGATCACATAACAATTCTAGATCTTAAAAGGTGTGAGAGAGACAATTTATAGAGAATAATTCTTTTAAAAAAAGAAAAACCTACACCTTCTACGTGATCTGGAGTGGATATGTCCTGGCAAAAAGAGCTGGTTTTGATCTGACTTTTGTTTTATATTTAGTGCTGCAAACATCTGCTAGCCTTATTACAAATTGCGCTTTGGTAGTCATAATTAGTAACCACATGATGCTGTTCTACATGTGACATTCACAAAATCAGAAAAATATGGGACAGTGGAAGTACGCTATTAATGCAATTTCTGGATGTTATATACAACCACCGTGTGACTCTCTTAGCTTCTCCATCATCTCCTGACGTAGAGGGATCCCTTGTTCTTTTTTTTTTTTTTTTAAAGAAAGATATTTTAACTGAAGTGACAGCTTAATTACAGATTTCCTCTTGGTGAAGGTTGTCACTGGTGATGTCTACCTTGAAAATGAGGCGTGCTGCCTCATGCTGACTGAAGGAAACCCGAAAGCCTCATCCACTCTCACGCTTAGGTGGACAAATCCCAACACGCAGAAAGACCATGATGACATCAACAAAGTTCGGCTAAAATTGTGAAGCTGCAAGCTTCTTCAGGGTAACACTGGCTAGGCTTGACCATAGAACAGAAGTCTCCAGGATTATAGTCGCAGTCAGTAATTTAATTCAGATAATTAAACGTCCATAAACCTCCCAACAAGAATGACTGCAAAGTCAATGGTAGGGCTTAAGTGTACTGAAGGCCTTCCAGAAGTGGGGGAGAACAGGAGGGTAAAGAAAAAAGGGATGGTTTAGAACCCACGTCCCTCTGCAGCATCCCTCATAGCAAATCACTGATCATGAAAAAGATTTTCATCTAACAGAAATCTTTTTGTTTCAAATATGTTGCTGTCAGGGTAGGGTAAAACCAGGAATGTCAGACAACGTTTGTGAAAAACAAATGAAGTAACAACCCAGAGCCATTAAAACTGTCTCACAACACCCCAAGACTGCAACCAAACTTAACAAATCAACCTTTTCAGACCAAAAATACTACAAACCCAAGAAATCCACGACAGCAATTTGGTTTCAAGATACTCTTTCTCCCAAGGCATCAGTTCCTCTCCAGATAAACCAGCCACGAGCAGAGAAGTTCACAAGACACCCGTACATTAGCTTTTCAACATAAACATGGGCCTGGCTGCGGTGCACCTCTGTCACTTCCCCACTGTTTTGGGTTCTCCAGGTGCCATCTCCATCAGCACCGGAGCCCTTTTGGCATCAGTGCTGAGATGCATCACCTCCCCTGCACCTCCAGTGGAGAGGGACCTTATCACCTCTCCAGGGCCCAGGAGACAAATTGGGTTCCCAGGGCAAGCAGAGGACTGGAAATGAAAGAAGGGTCTTTGCTACCCAGACGTTTCACTGCTTTCACTGCGTTACTGCTGTGTGGCCACCATTTGATTCATCTCCGAAATGTGGCATCGAAGCTGTGGAGAGCAACAGTATCACAGCCAGTGGATTTAACATAAAGACACGGCTACTAGAGGACTTGGTTTGGACTTCGTCATTGATGTCATGGCTAATGCTACCATCTGCTTTCCTCCGTGGCAAGGCATCCATGTCCTTTCCTCTTTCTTCTCATTCATTCCTTACTTTCTCACCCTGCTTTCCTCCTTTCTCTTCCCTTCTGCTCCACTCTTTCTCCCTTTGCCCAACTTCTGTTTTTTCTCCTGTTATCATCCTGCCTCTTGCACCTTCCCATGACCACTTTCTTTTTCCTAAGTCAAAAAACTAATGTGAAAATCTACCAGAAACAAGCCAACTAGGTGAGCCAACCAGAATGACCTTACAAAGATAATATTTCTGGCTACAGAAGTCCTCAAATAGCAAAATCTGCAGGGTCAGAGATACTTCCCTCAAATTATCCCTGTGTTATCCTCTTGCTCTTGCATTCCTTCCAGGTGCTGTGGGTCCCCATAGCAGAAGAGACACTGGGTTAAGATCTTAAGTTCTGAACCAGTATGGCCTTTCTTATGTTCTTTTTTGAGCCTAGGAGTGAGACGTCAGCCTCTCTATAGTGGAAGTGCTCTCCTTAGTCAACCATACGAAATGGAGATGAGTGTTGTCTCTGAGGAGTCATCCAACACCATCTATTGGAAATAGGATTGTGCTTCCTTAGACCCAGCCTTTACAGATGTGTCCCCTGCAGTGGTGATTCCACATAGTTACTGAGTAGTCTGCTCTGGTACTTAACCATTTTTGGCACAAGGAAGTTCTCTAACATCTCATTTAAATCTGCTTTGCTGCTTATTTAGCTGATTATGTCTATTCCTTCCCTCAATAGACATGGATTAAAGTCTCATTGCCCTCTACTTTCTACTAACCTTGCAGATAGTGGAAGACTGTCACTACTTTCTAGCTTAAAGGAAAAGAAAACTTAAATCCTCTGCTCTCCAGAGCAAGCCATGCTCTTTCTGCCTCTGCAAGAGGCATCAGGGCAGGCTCTGAATTCTCTGAGAGAAAATGGCAGAGTCCATAAAGCAGGCAGGGCTCCCAAAGAAGATTTATAGCTGAGGCACTCAAGAGCTGTGTTGTCTGAGTGTTTCTCTTGGAAAGCCCCGCTCGCGCGGGTGCAGCCAGCCCTTACCCCTGCCCCGCTGGCAGCAGAATCACTTCTGCTTCTCCATTGGGAGGGAGGTGGGGGTATAGATGGGTAATCCGCAATTTTTCAAGAGTGGTGCTGTAGGCAGCTAGAGGGAGAAGAGAAAACAAACATAAAATAAAATCCGGGCAAGAGGGTAATATTTCCGTCATCAAAGCTGACGTACTGCACTGCGAGTCCTTTGAGCAGCAGAAACTTGATGTGAAAACCCCATTGAAAGAAAAATCTTTGTATGAGCCTTTCTCATAGGATAATTTTAGACTTCGGCACTTCTTTTCACAGGGGCAATTTTAAATCTGGAATCATTCACAGCCATCCAAGGCCAATAGGTCATGGAATATGACTTCTGAAACGGAGGCCAATGAATTTCACCTACATAAAACTGTAGAATCATTTAGGTTGAAAGGGACCTTTAAGATCATCGAGTCCAACCGTCAACCTAACACTGACAACACTACCACTGAATCATGTCCCTCATTACCATGTCTACCAGTCTTTTAAATACCTCCAGGGATGGTCATTCAACCATGTCCCTGTGCAGCCTGTTCCAATGCTTGACAGCCCCTGGGAGAAGAGACCATACCTCTACAAACTCTTCTGCAGGAAGAAGTTTGTTCACAAGTGAGAGTTTCTATAGTGAAAACTATATTGTTGGTTCCACCAAGGAACCCAACCCTTTGAACTGCTTGCCTCTGACACCTATAGAAGGGTGCTCTGGAAACTACGTGTCCTTCCTTCCCCACCTCACATGTAACATCCACTTTGACAAAGCCAGCAGTCCTCACTTCTCCAAGCTAGACCTGGACAGATGTCTCTGGGACCTTCCAACAACCAGGAACTCCCCAGACCTAGTGCCACTGGATGGGTACTGGAGCATATTTTCTGGTTTTGGTTGGAGGCAGGGAGGATTATGCTACAGAGGAAAGATGACAAGAATGGAGTAGGATGAAGGCTGTGGAAAAGGTGACACATTTTTTTGATAAATTTATTAAGGACCTCTACTTTCCCCCTCTCCTGAACAAGGACTAACAAAAGCCTGTTTTTGTTTCCCATGAAAATTCACATGGAAATGTTTACTCTGTGAGAAGACAGATTGAGAGAAGGAAATAAGAGACCCTGAATGTATTTTGAGTGTTCCAGCATCTTTGGATTTGAATAGTTTTCTCTCGTTTACAATAAAACTACCTTTCTTGTGCCTTTTCCATTCAGCCTCCCAAGCAAATGTACTAGGGACATCCACAGCTCTAATGCTGTTGCTTAGGAAGGATATTTGGGTGGAAAAGATGGTTTTCTTTTCTGAGGGCATTTTTTTTCCAAGCCTCCCAAGGCTGTTGGAAGTATTATCGAGGAAGGGGATGGTGCACGGTATCAATTCATGAGGACTTGAATGGTGAAAAGCTGCATATCCTTTGCACTTCTCTTGAGAGTTCCCTGTTTCTGGTGAGAGAAGAGAAGTCTCTCCCAGCTCTCTTTCTTCACCACTCTGTCCCCTGTTCTTCCTCTCCCCACTCAACTCTACCACTTGTCTGAAGCCATCTTTGGAGGCCATCAGTTTTGCAGCTCCTTCATGAGATGCGTTGATTTTGACCGTCAATAGCACTGCCTGGGAAGTTAAGGGGGAGCAGGAAAGAGGAGCTGATCTACATAGCTTTGCAGTCCATTCAGAGGGTACTGGGCTGATTCCTGCCCTGACGAGCTGCCGTTATCATGCCACTGAAATCTTTTACTGTAGATCACTGCTTAGTATCAAAGTGAAAACTCTCATCACTTATCAAGGAACTTATTGGCCAAAGCAACACATGTGAGTATTTTCATGCTTGAAAAGTGATACTTCTGGATAAGTAAATAAATGTTCAAGTACAATCACAGTTTATGCATGTGTTGATGAAAAAGAAGATACCAGGAAACTCAAAATAAACCAGCAGAACGACAAAAGCAACAATAAAACCCAGCAAAAGCCTTAACTCTGCCTCCCTCCCCCCCAGGGTTAACAAAACCTCTTCGAATCAAGAGAGACCACATCGGCAGACAACTATGGGAGGCTTTACATTGATGTTTTCTTTCTTTGAAAAGGTTTTAAATGCTTTTCTTGTGTTTTTACAAAAGCTTTTACATTTTCCAGGGGTTTTCCTTTGGTCTGAATGCCACCGCTAGCAAAGGAAAGGAAATTCTTCATGTCCTTTTGTTGAAGCTAGGGCAAGAGCTTCATGAGAAAATTCCGCATGCACAGAGCCCTGCATGAGCTCCTATAAATGGGAAGGAGGGAAAATCAACCCCATCCAAGGAAACAAACAGATGTTTCATTCACTGCCATATCAACAAATCAATATTAATCAACAATGAGATCCGTTCATTGCCCCCCAGAGCTGATCCCCTGCCTGCATTTTCCAAGGCTTGGTTGGGCTGAAATCCAAGGGGATTCTGCCACTCGTGCAAATGGGCATGAAAGCTTGTCCCAAAATTGCAGCCATGCAACCCAGGTGTGCTCCCAACCAGCCTGCGCTGAGGACTGGCATCCAGCCTTGACCTAGACATCCATAACTAAAGACCTCCTTATTACACTTAGCATCATATCCAGCTTAGAGAAAGCTACGTCACCATTAACCAGTACTCCTTGTTTTCATGTCAGTCCTCAACATGCTTTTTTAACGATTATCAAATCATTATGGGCCATGTCCTGCAGAAGACATTTCCCAGAAGTCGCGTGGATCCATCCAGCACTGCTCTTACATCTGAGCTGCAGTTGGGGAAAGCAGAGAGAGAAGACGAGTGGAAAAAAAAGTCAGTAGTTGGGAAATGGAAAGGAAGGGAAGGATTAAATGAAAAGCTCTGCCAGGATGTAGCCATGGGGAGCTAATTCACCATGGGCAGATCAACTGGAGGGAGGACTGAGTTTAAAGGCTTGGAGTCTAGCAGACAGCTGGTACTCAGCTGGTGATGCTGCTGGTGTGTGCTGCTCCAGCGCAGCCTATAACCCACACCAGGATGCATTCTGGACTTTTTTTTTTTTATTTTATTTTTTTTTTTAAAGTGACTTGTACAGGAAATTTTTCCTCATCACATGTAAAAGCTGTTCCAATTCCCTGAAGTAAGAGACTTGGCAAGTCAATTACAAGGAAAGTAGAAGTGCTGAAGCATATGAACAAATTTTAACAACATGCAAGTGTAACTTTTATTGCCAACAGTAGATGCACATTGGAATTTGAGGGGGGGAAGAAACCCTGATGAAGTGGCAAAATACAGTTGTTTTTCTTTATCTACAGAGAATGCTGCGGTTTCATTTGCAGACGAATCACTTTGTTGTGATTTATTCAGTTTGTAAATGGATCTGATTTATTTTCCCAGGGGATTTGAGAGATTTTCTTAGTAAAGCAAGTTATTGAGCCGGCTTACCACGAGAGGCAACGTAATTGCACCAAAACGTTTGAAGAAGACCAAGTTAGGGTGTCACCTGCCAGAACATTTTGGCAACAAAACAGAACAAAATCCAGGAATATAAGAACATAAACAAAAAAGCAAACAAACCCCAAATAAACTGCTATCAAAAAAAAAAAAAAAAAAAAAAAAAAAGAAAAAACTAGGATCTAGACAAACCAACACAGACCCGCCAGTTGTTAAAAGAGCCTTTAAAGGAACATCCTCCTTTGGAGCACTCTGTTTCAGGGCACTATAATATCAACTTTGCCAGAGCAATTAAATTGTTTAATAATCAAAGCTGGATCTCATTTATACAGCATATGAACGTAGTAAAATAGAGCGTATGGAAAGTGTGCTGTACAATAAGATGTGGTTTATTTCATATCACAAGTTTGCTGGTAATTAGACAGTTCATATCACAGGAAAAAGTGTTAACACCTATCAAATATAATATATATAGCCAGCAGATTTGCCAGCTTAAATAGTTTTCTTACACTCACAGCCTTTACTTTATGTCCCACTGAGAACATGGAAGTTGAAGCTTCAATCCAAATCTCAAGACTTAGTGGAAAGATGTTCCGATTAACTCGGGGACTCTTGTTTCTGGCCACAGAAGAAAGCTTTCAGAAAATGTAAATGGTTATACTTAAACCTACATACAGAATCTATCTTTCTGGCAACAGTTTTAAACTAGAGGTGGGTCTGCTCCAGACACAAGCAATTTTCTCAGGAGTTTCTACCCAAAGAGGTTTTTTTGCTTCCCTTCTTACCCCTGGCGCAAATGAACTGAACAGGAATGGGTTTCAGCATCCCTGCCATAAGAAAGAGTCCAAAGCTTTGCCATTTATACTCCGGCTGGAAAGTACTCTCTTCAAAACATCCGCCGCGCCAGATGAAACCTATGCAACCAAATACAAGTCTACAACCCCCCTCCCATTATCAGCAACCCTTTGGTTACGAAGCAGCTTTCATTTTCAGCACAGAGGAATGGACCGATGCTCGACTTTCTGCCATGGAAGAATCAATTTGGATAAAGTGGCCACATCTCCTGGCAGGAGAGGATTCAAAGTCTATTTTAGCAGCAAGTGGAACACCTCCTGCTTAGAAAGTGAGCGTTCCTGCGGCAGGTTGGAAAGAGTTTACAATAGGCTTTGATGCCTTTGCTCAGCCACATTTCCTCTTCCAGGATTTGTTGGGAAGAGGGGGAGGGAGAAAAGGGAATAGGTCCCAAACCCTTTACTATCTCTTCTGAGCTTGTTGTCTTTTGTAAGCCACAAAGAACAGATTTTCTTTTGTAAATCCTTAGTAATTAAATGAGTACTTCACTGGCTATATTCTTCAATGGTCTTGTTTCCTAGGTTTTGCCTTTGACAGTCATATTTTGCAAAGGCTGCTAAGATGACTAGGCACCTTACCCTACTTAACACTAAACCAATTGATGCCCGTGCACACTGCATGAAGGAGGAAAAGTTTCATTAATGGCACTTCATTAAAGAACTGCGCTGGAAAGCCCTAAATGTGACCGAACCAACCAAAATCCAGAGCGAGCTGTCTATTAGGAAAGCAACAAAGACAGTTTCGGAAACTGAACTCTGGCTCCACTGCAGCGGATTAGGAAGAGTGATGGGATTAGTGTTTAATGACTTGGGGCAAGAGACAAAGGGAATTTCTACAAAGAGGCTTAGATATGGAAGAATTAACACTCTCTATCCCAACCATGCCTCTGATGACTTCCAGCATTCTTTCATGGCTCTGCTGAAGTTTGGGGAGGTGGGGGCGGGGGGAACAAAACAAAAAAAGACTAGCGGGGTTTTAATACCTCCTTAGCCTTTTCTTATCGCAGTTCTTTCTCTTTTTCAAGAAAGAAAAGATCTTCTAATTTTTCTTAATCAATGCAATAAGCAGAGTTGCTACGGGCTCGTGCTTCAGCAAACTGCAGATGATCGCGCTCCTAGCCATGCATTCATGAGCCACACTTGCTGACGCTACAGACCTCTCTCTCTATGCATTTATACGTACATATATTCATAAATATATATTTAGAGACATATTTTTATATAGAGATATACCTACACCTATATAGATATAAATGTTTCTCTATGTATATTTATATACATATTTAATACAGATAAAGCACATACTTTGAAAATGACTTCACAGGGAGTGGAATTTGCTCACAATTGCATGGACTTGAGAAATCCTCTTTGATTTGGGGGTTGTCTTACATAATAGGGAGCAGGGTGAAACAGGCAGGAGGAGCACATAATTCATGTACTCGTACAGTTAATCACAGACTTTCCCAGAGTGACACGATTCAGGGCAGAACGCGTATTAACGATGGGTAGAGCCCATGAGCCCGATTTTACATACATAAGGTGTAACTCCATCAGAGTAATGATTTACTTTGGCTTAAGGGACAATGAGAAGAAAGACTGAGGAGTAAATATTTAGCAGAGAAAAACTCTTGCACCTAAAAGTAATTAATTAAATTAAAAAAAAAAAAAAAAGCCCAGTAAGGAAGCTGATCCTCTCAACTATGATACGGAGATATTAACATATTTGAGCTCTAAGCAGCACTCCGGTCTCTGACCCTTTGGGGACTAATGTCACGGAGACACTGCTTAAATAAATATATATGGCAAGCACCAGACACCTGTGAGGAACGAAGGAGCTGAGGGGGACCTCTCCCAAGAAGTGCTGTGCACCTCCCCTGCTCCAGGAGCCTTCGCTGAGCCAAGGGAACTGACCTGTGTATCCCTGAATCGGGGCCTTTTATGGCCACTGCTCCGCTTTTCACAGAGGTACAGACACTATCCTGCAACTGTGCAAAATGTTCCGGCGCTGTAAACCAACTCAACATGCAGTTATTTTATTTTTTTTTAATTTTATTTGTTTTAAACCAACCCAAAGCGCTCGCGGAAAAGCTAAGGTATTCATTTCACATGTTAGCCAATATGAAATGCTCCCGGAGCAGCTTTAGACTCCAAAGTATTATTTAACCAGTGTGGTTTAGTAGGACAATAGCAGCCCCCTGCCGTAATCCATTCAGGGGCAATACCATCAGTCAGTGTGAAATTAAATACATTACAGGGTAAGAGCTTAATGCGTTTTATAGGCAGTTGTTCATCCACATCAAACTTTAGCTTTTAAAATCCTAACATTTGATCCCACAACAGGAACCATGCCTTGAGAATGAGATTGGCACATTTGCACTGCCAGCAGGGCAGAAAAAGCAGAGCGCAGCCTTTAGTGGGAAATGCAATTGCCTGAGAGGGAAAAACGCTCGCATCGAGAGAGCTCTGCAGAGGCACAACCACTTGTAATATGTAAGTAGGATCGGAAAGACGGTAAATACAAACCCACAGCTGGCTTACTAGAATCAGTGGGTTATTAAAATCACTGCTTCCTACCACGGTGCACGCAGATTTCACTTATATACCTATACATATAATAATAATATCAATAATAATAATAATAGAAGTTTTTAAATTAATCCACCAAAATTCTCTTTCTGCAAACTGTTGTACGTGCAATCCTTATGTCCCAAGGAGTTTGAGTGCACTTCTTGCTTGAGCAGGATGTATTCCCGCATCGGAGTCCGCAGGCCCAGACCCACCTGCCAGGTCTTTGCACAGGGTTGTGCCCACCCATCCTCTAAAACCCAAACGCTTCGGCTTCCCTTCGCCACGGAAACACCCCGAGCTGCGAGAAGAGTTAGTAAAAGAGACGTACAGAAAGCGCCAAGCAGAGGCGCCTGCTAAATTCTGCTCTCGGTTACACTTGCTTAATGCAGGAGTAAATTCCATTTGCTTCAGCCGAGTTACTCCGGCTATGAATAGGTGTAAGTGAGATCAGAACTGGGTCCTCAGAGAGCTGTCTGCCTTCTCTTATGCTGCTTCTTAAAATGAAGCACTGATAAGCCCCAGTGGTAAAAAAAAAAAAAAATTATTTAAAATATCTTCAGAGCTATCTGTTGCCCAAAATGGCTTTTAACTGTTGAAAGAACATCAAACATTTAAAAATGCATAATCTGCTCTCAGCACCGGCACACAGTGCCAGGAATATTCGTCAGCCTTATGTTTTTGGATCATATGTCACAGCGGATTATCTGACACTCCATGAGCATCGACTGCTTCCTCCAGTTGCGGCTACAAAACTTGTTCTCAGGCATGTCACTGGATGCTCCAAGCACCGCGAAGTGGACCCTGCCTTCACAGTAAGGGTATTGTATCTCCCCAGCCCACGAGCAAAACTACGCCTTATATCCTGATAATGCCTTCCCCCCTTTGAAGAGACAGAGCCAAAAGCAACTTTGATGAGTTTTCTTTAGTGATGAACATTTGGATAACTCTTTAAAATATGCCAGGGCTCCAGATGCTGTTTATCCAGTGGTGTGAGCTGAGAGCTGTAAGCCCCACACCTAAAGAAAGGCTTTATTGCCTGGGGTGAGTGGGTGGGAAAGTCTTTAGGCTCCAGTGGGGTCAGTGAAGCTCCAGGCGAGCGCCGCAGCTCACTCCCAACAGGATGGGGGAAGGGCACAAAAAAAAAAAAAAAAGGATGCAGGGAAATCAAAGGAAGAATTGAATTTATTCACAGGCTTGTGTTGTCTAGCGCTAAACGGGGACAAGAAAGGGCAGTCCAGGATCCTCCCTTGCAAAAGTTTCCAGCTCGCCAGAAATATTTTTAATTTACAAAAAAAGTCCTTTTCATTTTTACTCACCCCTCCTGATACCAACATTAGGCCATTAAAACATACCCCTTTGCCCTTTACCTTCTTTCCTTTCAACTGTGCCTTATGTGCTTGTCTGGGACAAGTGGAAATCATGTTGAAGAGAAAAGAGGAGGAAAACTTCTCCGGCACACAGACACCTGCCTCTTGCACTCCTCATCCTCTCTTTCCTTTCTTTCCTACCCTTCACTCTGCCTGCTGTTAAGCCACCTAAGGCTCAGTCCCTTCTCCCCACTGGAGCTCTGGAGGCATGGGAAACTCATATACCCTACAGACTCTTCCAGAATACTCCCCCCCAGCTTCTCTGATGGCTACCTGCAACTCAGGCACACGCACTGCACTCCCTGTCAATGCATTGGACAGCCCAGATCCAACAATTTTAAATCTTCTTCCTTTCTTCCCATCTTTTTTCCTGCAGTGTGAGTTTGCAAGGTTAAGTCTGCCCCTAACTGCCACCAGTTCCCTTTGCTTACATCCTCTCCCAACTGCATGCTTTCAAAGACGATGCCACACAACACAACGGCACTGCAGCCCATCACCCAGCAGCTCCAGAGAAGCTTTTAGAAAGATGGTTGTGGACCAAGGAGAGCATGGAAAGTGCTACTCCAAAAGAAGTCAAACCTCCTAACCCTGGGAACTACCTGCACCGCGTGGCCAAGGCCACATCACTGACAAGAAGAGCAAAAGGGGATGGCTGCTCCTTGAACGGCTCACGGTCAAAAAAGTCCAGTTGTTCTTTTGAGTCTTCTGCTCAAGGGCAGACCAGGGTGACCCAGAGACCTCAGTATGGGCACCCCCAGTCACCACACGCACTCACCACAGCAGGTTTGGCTCTTCCAGCAGCTCCTGGGCAAGCTCAGCCCCAGCTGAGATACAGGTTTTACAAAAGCCTAAAAGCCAACCCCTTGGCCAACCCTACGTTACTGCACGGCAGGGAGGAAGCAACGTCCTGACCCTGTAGGTCTTCAGGATAGAAGGATAAACTCTTACATTTTCTTCCCTTAAACTGCATTTTGTCAACCACCATGGAGTCCAGTTTTGGACTCCTATCAGGCTGGATTGGCACTGGCCACTGGTCATTAGCATGGCCAGAAGCTCAGAGGCACTAGCTGTCAAGGCTCTGGAAACGCAGCTTGTTTTACACTTTTTCAGTGAAACGTGTTAATTAAAAAAAATTATAAACAATTCAGAAAGAACAAACAACATGTTTTAAGGCAAACACTTGACTTTTTTTTTCCCCTCAAGAAGAAAAAAAAAGCTCCCCCAAACTTATTTAATAAGAAAAAGTTCAGACACAACAAAAAAAAAAACTTCACCAAAAATTGTCAGTTTTCCCCGCTGCTTTATCACACTTTTCTCTCTAATATACAAATAGCCCGACTATCCGGCACAATTTCTAATGTAAGGGAAATCCAGACATGCAGGTCAGAGCCATGTTTTTCTCAGCTTTCTCAAGCACTGATGAATTCCTGGGAGGACGGAGGTGGCCTCAGGCTCTCATGCCAATTCTCCTGCCTCCCACCACCAACCCCCACCCCAAATTGCCATCCCACCCTTAACCTTGCCCCCTCAGCATTTCTGGGTGGGTCCTAAAACACACACACATATTTCTTTGCCACTCCTTGTCTCAGCTGAAACCCGTTCCCGTCTACCATTACCTCACCCCGACGCACAGGTGCACCTCAGGGCTTTTTCGGGAAAACCTATATTTCTCACAAAACAGGTGTCTGTGTGTGTGTGCAGAAGGGTAAGTGGAAACGCACTATGGAGTGATCTGGGTTTTCCAGCCCCAGCACCATTTGTTCTCCATGTTTTTATTAGTTGATAGCCTCATGGCATCTTTGCAGAGAACAGGACTATTTAGAGCTCTTCAGTCACTGCTTTCAAGTCGTCAGAGGGCAATTCCTCTCCCAATCCCAAGCCACTGAAGCCTGGTCCTTGCTGAAAATGAATGCTACCTACAGGTTGTACTCTCAGGCACGTAATGATGGCGTTGAGTTCGATTTGGATTTCACCAGCAGACCTGCGTGGCCACTCTGAAGTGGGAAAGGAGCTCGGAGATCTGTACCTTGCTGTGCTGCCCGCTCCCGATGCTTTATCACAAACCTTGAGATGTTCAATATTTTCATTAGAATGCCGGGCTTGACTTCATCCCATCCCTCATATCCCCCAAAAGTTTCAATCCCTTTGGTTTCGGATGCAAGCCTCAAAACATAACCCAAAGAGTCAGAAAAGTGAAGGCAAATAAAACAAACCCAACTTTTTTATCACACTGGTGTCGGGGACTGTTGCTCCTGATTCTAGACTCTGACTCATAGTATGCCTTACGTACACTTTACCCTCAGACTGTGTCAGCAGCAATAGGTTTCTGCCTGACTTGGTGTTGAGGAGACCAGACCCACGTCTGCTAAGTAAAGAAAATACAAAATTATTCTGGCTTTCCAGTGGTGAAACTGAGAAGGTGATATAGCCCTAAATGAAGCTTGGCAAAAATCCTCTAAGCTCAGTTAAGTTCTCTCTATCGTTTCCATCATCAGACGCAGAGCAAAAGCGAACAGAGGAGGTGACGTGACACCATCTCTATCCTAAAAAAATGAAAAAAAAAGTGGAAAAAAAATCCTTTGCAGTTTGTCCATTGACAAGAAATAATAAAGCCGTAACTCAATTTCAATATGTTTCTGGCCCATTTTTGGTATCTTTTTAAACCTGGATATCCCAGCTATTAGGCTCAACTATCTGTTATCACCCAGACAAAACTCAAACCTCTTAAATTTCACTTATTGCTAGAACATGCAGTTTCTCCTGTTCTTCACTTCTCTCTAGCCAACGAATTACCCAATTTCATTCAAACTGAAACAGTTTATTATCTGTCTCCAGGATCATCCTGTTTGGATGTTTTCTTTATATGTGATTGCTTTCAACAAACGGGCAGTACACACGCTAGCCAAAACATTAGACTGATAAAATAGATAAATGTCCTAAAAATACAGACATTTTTGTCTGTAAAAGCTGAAACAACACAATATAATTGACCAGCTCTCCTGCTACCCTTGCAAACGCAGCAGTTCAGATCTGTAAATACCCCCAGCTTTTCTGTAGTTCCCGCGGGCGGAATATTGCCTGCTGGGGCAGAGAGCCAGCCCCAAGGCCAAACGAACGATGCCAAAGCCTCCCAACAAGAGTTAAGCACTGGCTGTGCCTTGTGAGGCTCCTAGGAAGCTTCCCAACCTCAGAGGTTGGATGCAACCGCGTTTCACCGCCTCCTCTCCTCCCGTCCTCCACAATTCCCCCAGTTATTTCAGCGGAGGATGCCCAAACCGAAACGCCAGTGCAAGCCTCTCCCTTCCCAGGAACAATTATCTCCAGGAGCAAAGCAGCATCTTGCCGGTCATGTTGGGCAATACCTTGAGGTGGAAGAAGTCACCAAAGACCAGTGCTCTCCTGGTTCAGGGCATTACCCTCTATTACTGTATTTTTCTTCCCCTACAGTAAAATATTTGCTGGCAAAAGCATGCACTTACGCTTGTGTGGAAGGCAGACCGATAGGCCATGCGGAAGGGTGGGTTTCCCCCCCCCCCGGCTTTTTATGAATTGCTATCTTTGATCCATTTTTCATATGTTTCCCTGTGCAAGTGCACAAAGACAAATATTCCTTGTAATATTTATGAACGCAGCCTGATAGTTACTATGGTTTCAAAGAAAACAGGAAAAACGGATACAAAACTAGATGCGCTTCCCTTTAGGCGGCTATAGGTACGGCACATGTTATAAATTCTGTTCAAACTGACTCACTTCTTTCGATGAGGTAAGTGTTGACATTAGACAATTTGGTGGGGAGCATTTATTTCTGCATTTATTAAAACGTCAGTAACAGCAGGAGTAACACCTCCTAAAAGGCTTGCAGGTGCTTGTCTTCAAAAATCCAACATTTGAAGAGGATAAAAAGGCACAAACTACATTTAAAATGATTCACCGGTGGCTGGAAGAGAATAGATACATTCGGGTGTTTAATTAATGCGTGCATTGCATAATTGATACTGCTCGAATCCAAGGGACTGCCCAAACTGCTGAATTTAAGCGTGTTCAAAACGCTCTGCAGAATCCAAGTGGAAAAGAAGGATTTGTGCAGATTTCCACATGTTGCCAAATCAACACGCTTAACTTATTCAAGGGCCGTGCTTTTGACATACCTACGTACAGGTGGAGTGCTACCTCCGAAATGTAAAGGACTCAAGTGAAAAGGAAGGGGATGAAAAATATATTGCTAAAAATGCATTCGATACGGAAAAATAGCTCTGCAGAGGTCAGGGAGCTAAGCGGCGAGGGCAATGCCTAATGACTGCAGACGAAGCATCAGGCCAGTACAATAGCACAAAGATTTTTCCATTCTCTCTCTCTGAAAACCTTTCAGGAGGCTTCTGCATCCCCCTTTGCTCAGCTTTCCAAAGGAATTGGTAAGGCAGGAATAAGACGTCGGCTTGTTCACATCACAGGGAAATATAAACCGAGGTCAAGAAAACCACAACATCTGGAACGTGAGAAAAGGATTTACTGTTAAGGGCTTAATGAACTCCGAAAATAAAGTTCTCGACTTTGCTAATTTGTTTGGGCTTCAAAGAGGAATAAAATGCAAAGCTGGAAGAAGGTTTTATGGCTCTCCTGAAGAAATAAGAACTACATCTGAGCTAAAATTAGCAAAGCCCAATGACAGTAGGGAAAACACCACTATTATTTAGCCAATGCTAGGAGAAAATGCTAAATTGTAACTGCTAGTGATTTAAGTGCAAATTATTCTGGGAAAAGAGGAATGACGGCCTTTCTGGGTTTGCAGCTCAGGGACAGACAGCATCCCTGCACTGATGGGGGCTGGGGCTGGGTGGGATGTTCTTCCAGAAAGTGAAGATCTGCCTGTTGCCGTTCACCCAGGGCCGGACGGGTGCAAGGATGCATCGGTCCCATCATTTCAGCCTGAATTAGAAACCTGTACAGCTACAACAACACTTTGGCTTATACCGTGAGCTGCTTTTGCGGTGTGTAAAGTGGAGACTATTCAGGTGAACGAAAGCTGGAAGATAGACATTTAATGCACTCCAGGCACTCAGTCCATGGGACCCAGATGAAGGCTAATCCAGAGGAAACCCTCCCACAGCGGCTGGGCGGCAGGTCCTCAGCACCCACCGTTTTTCTCTGCAGATCCATTCTGACCTCACTGCCCTAAAGTAAACTGTAGCAAAGCTTAGCCATTCAGGAGGTTGACTGCATATCTATCTTAGGCTATTTCACAGCAGCATCTCATACCTGCAGGCATCAGTTCTTTCCTTCATTCCCCTCAAAGAACAGCATTTAGTCCCCCATTAGGCCGGGGACAAGAAGCCGTGTGAGGACACGGGTACAGACTGTTCCCAGGGCAGCTTTACAGCAGCCATGTACCCAACAGACAAGAAGTAAAAAATTAATTTGAGATTTTACAGTCCACTCCTGCAGGGTGGTGAATGCACTGGTCTTGCTACCATCAGCCAGGAGAACAAACCCTTCTCTTGCAAAGACGTCGCAAACTTGATCCAAAGTCTCCTCGCAATGCAAATCAGATCCAATTCCACTTTAATCCAGGGAGTTTTGACTGCAAAGGGACTGGAAATGAGAGGGAAATTAGGTCCCCGGGATCAGGATCTCATTACAATTGCTACCCGCTTCCCTGCTTTCAGCAAGGGGCCATCTATTGCCTGATAATTGAAGCTGTAATAATTTCCATGGTCCAGGCCAGGAGGTTAGTGGAACGAGAGCACACGGAGCAGGAACGGGGTGATTTCCCCGACACAACACTTTGACAAGATTTTGGTAGCATTTATGACCCTCTTTTACCCTCAGCCATCAATACAGCTGAGGTTCATTCACCACACAGAGCTGCAGGCTGCTAATTGCCTTCCTCAGATGTAAAATACATAACGCAACACAGTTCTCATCCTGGGAGATCCTGGTCTTCCCATTGGCAGCAAGAACATTTGGGCTTGGGCTGCTTTTGGTCAAAGTGCGGTAGACAGGGCTCAGCAAGGAGAGAAGCAGCGGCTGCTCTCCACGGACGGCGGATTTTCACCCAAATCCCAGTTCTGCAGACTGCAGTTAGCAACGGCGGGGGTGGGGGAGGAGGGAAGGACAGTGTTTGGAGAAGTTTTCTTCAGAAAACACATAGCTTATCCCCTGCACATACACATCCTATGTATTTCTATAGACATTTTCCCTGGTGTACATTCGCACGTGTGCTCAGCTTATGAAGATGCTCCGTTCTCCCTCTGAAAAATCACAGCGGGCATCAGCTTCATGAGGCACCACCAGAGGAGACCGATTTCCCCACACCCTTAGATGGCTTCTGTCCTTCAAGCCCAGGACACTAAATGACAGCCACCAACAAAAACCCCAGCACAGCATTTCAGTCCTTTTCTACGCAAGGAAAATAAACGTTTCCCCTTATGGCCATTGCATTTTGGTCTTCCTCACTGCACAGAAAATACATAAAACAAAAGCACAAAAAAAATATTAAATTATTACAGCTTTTGGTTCATGTCAGAGGTATCGGTTTGGGGTGCAGGTGTCCACACTATCACTTTACCACCATAGATGGCAGTAAATACCCTTCATCTCTATGCTCCTGCCTGAGAGGTACAATCTCACCAGTACCTTTATTTTCTCCTTTCCGCATCACAAACCCGGTTACACAGCATCCTCTCCGTTAGGATCTCTGAGGACATTACCAATATTAACAACTTTAAGGCTCTGGACACCCCCAGGCAAAAGCGCTATTTCTACTTTTTTCAAGGACAAAAAAACACATCTCATGTGCCCAGGATAGATACCAGAAACCTACAGAAGGGCTGAGAAAAGAACTTGAACTTCCAAGGCAGCCAAATCGGTCATGGCTAATGTCCCATATGCAGGCTGGTGCAAAACAAGGACTTTGTGACCTGAGAACAACCAGCCTCTAGACGGTCCACCTGCCTGCAGGCTGCTGAGGTCCATCGTGCCATCACCGGAGCCACAAAACCCCTGCACGTGAGCAGCCTGTTTCCGTAACTGTCCACACTGAGCAATAATTTCACCTCACGGAGAATTTCACCTCACTTATTTCCCTCCTCAAGGCTTCCCCCATGAAAAGGACCTGGGGAAGAGCTGCTGGTGGCACCGCTGCAGCTGGTAGGTGGCACGTAGGATGGGGACGGTGGGGGCAGCTGCGTGGTCAGGCGTGGACAAGGCAGCCCCAACTATAACAAGAAGCATCAAAGCCAAATTTCGCTCGGAGCAATACAAGGGCTTACTACGCTACGCATACAGGTAGGCCTCCTCCCTTTCTGCAATTGTTAATTGCAAAATAATTATTTGCCTGAGAAAGTAATTTAATTCTTCAAGTTAACAGTATACTCGCATCTCTTTGCAGTAAGTATTTCAAAGTGACTTTGGGGAGGGAGGAAAAAACCCACCACCCAACCTTATGTGAGTTTACTACCAATATTTCCAAGCATGCGCTCAGAAAATACTATTTGGTGAAGATTAACTGAAGCGATGATGAAAACGTAGTATTTGTTTGGATGGGGCTTTGAGCAACCTGGTCTAGCGGGAGGTGTCCCTGCCCATGGCAAGGGGTTTGAACTAGATGATCTTCAAGGTCCCTTCCAACCTGAACCATTCTGTGATTCTATGCCATGAAGGTTCTCAGAGCACTGAAAATGGAAGTGATTCCCTTTTGTTCCTGTGCCAACGGAGTGTTTGGCTGAATAGGAGTGGGGTCCCCACCCCCCGCCTCCTCCCGCTTAGAAAAAATGGCAAAAATTGACCATTAGCTGGAGATTAGCTCATACATTAAATAATGTTGTAAAATATTTTTATGGCGCTAATTCTAGAGGTTTTAAAGATTACTGTTCAGGACATCTAAAGCTCAGGGTAAAAGATATATATGCATTTTTTTTTTTGAAACAGGAACGTTATCTTTAAACACCAAAGATTACAATTGATTGCAAATCGGCAAAGCATCGACTTTTACAGTGAAATCGTTCTTTCTATATTAAATACAAAATATCTTAAGTACAATTACCTCATAATAATTACCTAATCCTTATTATTTTGCTTTTAGACTATTTATTTAGGCTTGGGTTACTAAAATTTCAAATAATACGGGGCCTGCTGTCATGGCTCTTTATCCAAATGACTCGTAGTCTCTTGTAAACAGTCCTGTGATCTGATTTCCATTGGGACAGGAGTTGTAAAAGGCCAGGGATTTGCGATGGATTTACACGTATACTGTTTCAGTTAAGTTACCAAGGTCGACTTAACAGCCCTTTTCCTCAGAGTCTTAAATACATTTGCCACCCAGCCTCTTTATACCACGCTCAAGGAAAGGGGTGATGTGGTTGTAAAGGATGCTTGAACTTCACTGGAAACCCCAATTTACATTCTTTCAACTAGCAGTGGGATATTTTTTTTTCAATTTTTTTTTTTTTTTTAAACGAGCTTTGTAAGGCTGCTAGAAAAGCAATTCTTGCTAATACACACACGAGACACAGCTTTCTTTGAGTTTTGAAAAGGTCATTCAGGCTTCGGAAAACAACAGAGAATAACACTCACAACTCAATTGTATCGCAGATATTAGCCCTCTGAAGTCCAAGTTTTGTTCTCAGGAAAAATGTATCAGATTACTGACCCACGATAATAGATTATTTTTTTTTAAACGCAAAGCTCCTCCAGACTAAATACCAAACAAACAAACATTAGCACCCTTTGATGGCTCGCTACTCTCTCAGTAAAGTTCAAAAAGTTTGACTTGTGGAGATTGTGCAGAAATGTGCTGATAATAAAGGTAAACGCAATTCGTGGTTAATTCTCAGGTCGGAATGACTGGTCTGATTGTCTCGTTCACTTGGCAAACAATTTCTTTTCTAAATGTTATTGCAGCCACAGATATAACTTCTGTAATGCTGCAGAAAGAATCAGATTAAAATATGATACAGAAGCAGCACTTACCTTGGGCTGATTAATATGCTTAAACTGTTACTGTGCCACCATGCTTAAAAGCATAAAGATATGCTTTTCTACACTAGTCTATATATATTGATACCTCCCGTGTGCCAGGAAAACCTCTTTGATTAGTCACACTAAACCACTGCTTAAGTGGTATGAATTTCTCAGGCCTGCACTTTCCATAATCAAGTAATAAATTCTAGGACTAATCATAAGCTGCGCTGTCTCTCTTAGGTGATGTGAAAGGAGACTTATCAGAAGTTTCTTTAACCAGAGGAAAAGTTACACCACCTCAGCTAATTAAAAATGCAACCTACAACTCGGAGCAAAATTCATTTCAGAGGTCGTAACGTAGTCGGAAAGCTGTACAACGCTTTGCAGCAAGCACCTGACTCTGTGTTTTGGGAGAGATTTTTGTATGAGCATGAACTTCTGCTCAGTCCTGCTTGGATCAGCCTGGGGAAAAAAACCCCGCTCAGGAGGTAAAACCAAAGTGCTATTGAAATAAAGACAGTCGGGGTTATCTCCTTACTCTTTCACAGGCCGACAACAACTGCCCGAGGAGGTGATCTTCTACAATCCAGAAGTTTCCCTCTACCTGTGTGCCATCCCTCGGAGCTGCAACGTCAGCCATGAGCAAGGCAGACATCCGAGTCGGGCTTTTGAACTTGAATACATGAAACATAGGAATATATGAAAACCTAAGACCTACAGAGAACTCTTCAGCACTCTGCCGCCCTAAATGACAACATTCCTTAAAACTGTGCATGAAATTTAATCTAATTCTTTTGTACTCATGTTACCATACGCTTGGCTTAAGCATCGCGTTTTTAAGCCAAAATGCAAAGTTAATCTATCATAATGCCCCTCCAGGTGAGATTTATTATAGATCACTTTCTAAAACCCGTGTGTTCTATGTGCATGTGCATACCATATTCATCTTATTATTATCCAGTTGAAAAATTCCCAGTGTGCGCAACGCCTCAGATATAATAGCAGGCATGCCAACAGAATATGACACTTATGCTAATCTGCACCCCGCTGTGGAAAAACATACACAAGGATTCCATTACCACATTCATTAGGCTGCAGTGCACTTCATCTTGAATAGGGATTATGAACTATAATAGAGC
Organism: Rhinoptilus africanus; assembly: GCA_013400135.1. Classification (NCBI taxonomy): domain Eukaryota; kingdom Metazoa; phylum Chordata; class Aves; order Charadriiformes; family Glareolidae; genus Rhinoptilus; species Rhinoptilus africanus. The sequence goes on from VXBO01007967.1 coordinate 45,703, forward strand.
GAAAACAGTTGATTGAATCCACTTAGCCAAATCTCTATGACATTAGCCAAATATTTCGGCGGGAGGAAGAGGAGGAGTTGAACCTTCTCCTGGCGGGATGCGCTGCCTTCGCCCCATCTCTCCCTGGCATTTCGGTTTGGATGGAGAGAGTTGCGATAAAACCAAGGTTGTGATGACGCTTTGCGCTGAGACGGTGTTTTAAACATTCAAAGCGCCGCACAGAAATTAGTCGAGAGCAACGTGATGTAGATATTGTTGGGACTGATGGGGACTCTCCAGACACATGCAACTTTACTTGTCAAAGCGCATTAGCAAATTCTTCATGCACCTGTTAGACGCTTTTTTCACCCCACCAGAGATTTCCAAGCTGACCATAAGTGCAGCAAAACCTCCCAGTGACAACATCAGGCCACTTAAACGGTAATCACATTAAGATGAAAAAAGAAGTTGTCCAGTTCTGTGTTCAAGTTTCCCAAGTATGCTTTGAGTGTATCTTCAATGTTTGGTTCTACACAATACAGTTGCTGCCTGACAGCCTGCCTTTCTTGGCAGAAAATTTAACTCCAACTATTTAAAATATTGTCAGAAATAATAAAGACCGGATTATGAGTTACCACTCAAGAAATGTATTGGAATTTAGTTGTGCCCAGAAATAAAAAAAAAAGAAAGAGAAAAGCAAAAGAAGGAATGAAGCTTTCCCCATGTACAAGACTCAAAAGACGATAATAAAAACCTTCTGTACTTAGTATTTAGTCATTTCTGGGACTCTCTTGTTTATATACATCCTTTTAATGTAGCAACTAAACAGGAAGTTCCTGTTAGCAGCAGTGCAACGTAACTGAAAGGAGAATCACTGAAACTCATGACAGAAATTCTGTCGCGTTCTTTTTTTTCAGTTAAAAAGCAAAAGAAAAGAGTAGAATAACATGGAAAGTGCCATTGAGCAAGCAAATATATTTGGTATGTCTAAACTTTGTTTTCCTCCGGGCATCCAACCCACCTTGCTCGGTACTTACTTGGGGGTATTTCCATCCCCCAAGTGGCTCCTGCTCCCGCTGCCCCATCATCTCTTTTTCCACCCAAGTTTTGGCAAAGCTGGGGGCAGCTCCAGGCAGGACAGATGAATCCAGATGACTCCTGAGGTTTTCCCTCCTGAAAAAGAAAGGATGGGGAAACGGAGGATGAAGAGCCCTTGCAGGTGCTCCCCTCTGCACCTTGTCCTGACTGATGGTGGTGAAGAAGCCACGGAGGAATATAGATAAAATTATGAGTCTGAGAAGGAGAGACAGATAGAGTTGATGGGAAGGTTGAGCAAAAGTAGGATTTGGTGGCAGAATTTACATGAAGAGAAATGTGACAGAGATTAGATGGGACTTGGCAGTGGGAAACTTGAGAGCAACCAAACTGGTGGTGGCACGGGACGAAAGACTGAACCGATTTGGAGTAGAGAGAGAAAGAATGAATTTCTGGGCAAAAAGCAATTTACACAATGGCGAGACATCCAGCATCACGTTAATCAATCTGCGTGGGAGACCAGGCAACTAATCATCACACAGTCATTGGGCTCGGGCTGTGGGGGCTCAGGAATAAAACCATGTATCACGGGCAGGGCTTACGGCCGATGTTAGTGCACTTTTGTTTTTTAAAAATTTTCTCGCGTATGGAATATCTGAGCCTGTAGAGTTGGCAATACCATCAGTGGAAATGGCACGGGGGTCCAGCCGGCTTCATAAATCCCCTGTTGGATTCCAGATTTTGCATTAATGCACGCTGGCGAAATCTGTTTTGTTGGCATGACTTAACCCAGTTTTCAAAGTCTTGCCCAAAACTAAAGAATTGGGTTTCTGCATACCTGCAAGTATTTAATTCAGGAAGATGCTGAGTGCTATCTGAAAGGGTGATTTCAGCGGAAGCTAAGGTAGGTTGGAATTTTATAGCGTTTGGTATTTTGACTATAGGCCCGGTCTTCGCGGAGAAAGTTTTATTGCTGACTTCGGAGGGAACAGCTCTGCAGCATGTATAAAATATCCAGGAGAAGAACAAGCACTCTATAAACTCCAGAAGGAAATGTGACTCCCAGGAATGGCACGAGAAAAATAGAAATTTTACTAAATATATAAACCACTTAATTTACTAGAGAGAAGGAATACACTCTGGGAATGATTTTTTCTTTTTTTTTTTTTTTTCTCTTTAGTTGAGGTCCAGCTTCCATTTTTCAACTTTGAAAGGTAAGTGGAAGCATCAAACAGGTTGAACAAGGCACTGTTTTCTTGCTACAGGAACATGGCCCTTTGCACCGAGATTGTAATACAATCCATCCTCTCTGGGACTGCAAATGCTACAGTGCAAAACTGTGTTTGAAAACCTCTTTTATCATTCATCGTCTCCAGACTGAAATCATTTTTGACAACCTCTGCAGAAAACAAGCAGCTTTCTGGCTACTGGCGAGCCGATTAAAGGGAGGAAACACATGTTCACTGTCAGACAGAGCCCCTGGAGAAAGCATTGACAACCTTTTAACCTCCTTTCCCAGTGAAAGTGCCCAAATGTTTCTCTGGAACAAAACCCCAGCATTGTTTTAAGCATCTTTTCATTTAATGCACTATATTTTTCAAGATATGTTGTTAAGAGTCAGAGGAATTCCATTTTAACGTGGAAGTTTCACAATCAGCTCAATTCCCATGCAAATGGTCATATAAACCATTATTAATGGGGAATATCTTTTTATGAACTAACTTTTTTCTTCTCTTTCTTCTTTCTTCCTTCTTTTTTTTTTGCCTCCCCTTTTCTTTTATTTTCCTTTTATTTTTTTTCACTGTCTGACCACAGTTTAAATACCAACACATTGAAAAGTTCACTAACCTCTACAGTGATTTCTCAAAACAAGCCAAAAAGCCACAGGAGTGAAATTTTCTGAACAGTAGGAAGGCTGACTAGCAGACATTATTAGCACTTTGAGCATTCAAATCTGGCCATGGAAACTTTTGTGAGTTACAAGATGCTGAGGCAGGAAGCATCACGCATTACTGATGTATTTGTTATCAAGGGAACCAGTTTCCACTGTATTTAATCATCAGGAATAGGGGAAAATAAATTTTCTTTTGAGAAGTAAAACAAGATTTTTTTCATTATTATTATTAATTTTTTTCTTTTTTTCTTTTTTTTTTTAAAAGAAAGTGCTTTCAGAGCAATTGGTCTGGCTTTCTTTGTAGTTATAAATGTCCACTCGGAGGTTGTTTAACATTTAACCTTGCTATTTTTACCTTAATATCAGCAGCTGGAATAGTTCTGTCTGTTTTGATAAAACGAGACTTTTTTCCATGTTGCATATTTGCTTTTACAGCTGAAAGGAACTGTTCCAGCTGAAGTAGGTAACCATAAAACTGCAGTGGTCTAAGCCGCCTGGGAGAGGAGTAGATTATTTGATTAAATGTTCCTGTAAGTAACTGCACAAGGCACTGTCCAATAAGGCACAATATTTGCTAATGAAAGATAAAAGGCCACGAGCTCTGCAGGTACCAAGTCCCACGGGGATTTGCTATTCCTTCTCCAAAGACCTTGCTCTAGCCGCGGTCAGTAGCTCTGCGACCATTTAACTTGTCTCCATTTCCGCACGGATTACTACTTGGCTAATGATAGTCGTGGTGGGGACAAAAAAATTTCAAAGCTGGAGCTTGGCTTCTCCAATGTCAGTCCAAAAAAATCTTACTCCATTTTAGCTTATTTATTTAATTTTTCTTTCTTCAAAAATAGCCTCGCTCCAATAACGGAGTTTAAAGTGCAGCCGGTGATGTTTAGGTTGATGGTTGGACTCAAGGATCCAAAAAGTCCCTTCCAACCTAGACAATTCTATGATTCCATGGCAGCCTCATCCACTTCCACGCGCAGGTTTTTGTATTGCTCTTCATCACACAGGCAGCGTTTTAAGTTGACTTGCTGGGCGAAGCGACTTAGAAGATATCCCTTCAATAATGTTATTTCTGCTGGATCCCCAGTTGGCTGAACCCACCTTAGGTAATCAGAGGAGGAGGACATGAAGCCAGCTGTGCAGCCGTGTTTCGCACAAGACTGGAAGTTGGTGGGGCTTGTGCTTTCAAGTCCTTTAAATGCCTTTGGAAAAAGGCCACCCATGGAGGGAAGGTATGCTTCAGCTGCGCACCTTGGATCAGGCAGGAAGCCAAACAGTCACTGCTTTCTTCTGACCCATGCTCCTGTCCTACCCCGGCAGACATTCCTGTCTAACGCACCTCCCACAGCTACAGGAAGCAATCGCATTCTTATTTTAAGTAACACAAAGGCTTTAAAGGAGGAAATTTCCCTGAGAACTGAGTTATAAAAGCAAAAGAAGCAGTTCCTCAATGTTTCTCCTTTCCAGGAGATGCCCGTTGCACAACTTTGACTGTCCTCTCATATCCAAGAGTTTCACAGCAGGACCTGACCATTAAAAAAGTCGCATTTTTCACCTTCTTCTCAGATACAAAAGAGGACCCTCCCCTCTTTTGAACTAGAGAATAAGAAAATCAACTCCCATCCACAAACTTGTGAAATCCTTCAGAAGAGAAGCCAGGAGCATTTGCAGAAGTGCCAAGAAATAATTCTGAGCAAACTCAGTCAAAAATACAATACAACAACAATAAATAGTAATAGCCCTTGAAATTTTTAGCAGAAGATCATGACATGCTTCCTAAACGAGGTAAATATCGTTACGCCAATTTTATAAGTGGAAAAGCAGGGAACCGACAGCTGAAGAATAGCCTGAAGACAGCCAGTTGGTGGCAGGGCTGGAAATGGATCCCAGACCCTCCTTGTCTCCGTCCCACGCTCCACACCTCCCGCAACACACACTGCTCGCATGCAACAGCTCCCTGCAATTTAAGTTTGGAGGAAACAGGACTTGATCCAGGCTGAACTGTTTATTGCAGGCCATGAAATGCCGCGGATGAAGTTACCCTTGTAGTAAACTCTGCTAATTGTGTTCAGCCAAAATCACATGCACGGCTACAGATAAATGCAGAAAAAGCGGTGTTTAGCCACCGCTAATTTAGGCGTACGTAGCTGACCTTTTTCTATGCAGAAAACTCCAAGCAGGTGAGTTTAGTGTCTTTTTATTTACCCATTGTTCAAAGCTTATTTTCTAGAAATCAGCCTTCTATCTTTATTTGAAAAAACAAAACCCACTTCTCATATTGGCAGTTTGTTTGAGCAGTTATTTATTCCCGGAGTGCTTACATTCCCCATTTACATTTGTCTCATTTCAGTTTCCTGATACCAGTTTTGTTTCGCATCATTTATCCCCCAGATTAAACAATTTTGTATTACTTGGTATTTCCTTCCCCTGAGAGCTTCTTCAAAGTCGAGCCACCTCCCAATCTTCCCTTCTGCAAAGCCGAGCAGAGCAGGCTCTTCATCTCTATCACTTTCAGGGGTTTCCTACAGCTACTTGCTGGACTCTCACACCTGAACATCCTTCTCAAAAGTGGAAACCCAAACTGCGTATCCTGGTATGAGCCTCGGCAATGCAAAGTACCAATAAACTCACCTCCTATCTCTCACTTCCATGTATACATCCAAGCGTGGTGGCAGCAACTGCTGCTACGCCATCATGACGGGGCTTTGCTTGAACTTTATAACCTCTTTTGGACTCTAAAAACGCCTCAAGGCAGCTCTGTTCTTTTGGCATGAAAATCTATTTGCAAACATCTTTTAATTGGTGTAGCCTAGCAAGAAACTGAGCCTACTCTAAATGATTTCTCTTCCTCGTCATTATTTACTGGTGTAAATACAGAAATAATTCATTGTTATTACCTCATCATTATTTACCAATGTAAGTGCATAAATAATTCAGTGATATTCATATTATTATTATGTATAATACTATAAATTATAAGAATAAAAAAAATCACAGCGGTCACCATTAAAAAGTCAACATTAATCAATGTTTGCCTCAAAAGTTCTGTAGGAGATAGCATAGTGTGCTCTGCCCTCAGAATAGGAAATAAGTGTGGTACCCCAGATCCCACAGCATGGTAACAGTTGGCAGATGTTCCTTCTGAAACGGTAACCACTGCGACTAGAAATTTCATTGGAAAATGCATTGTATCATGTCTGTTTAGTAAAATGGAAAGCCACAGTTATTTAGCACTCACCTAAACTATCAACCGCAATATCTTCAAACAAATCTGTCCAGAGAGATTGCTCAGAGCAACCAAGTGTTTCTGCAAACTTTCCGTAGCGCTGATTGAAATGCTTCTGTCAAAACCTTCTGTTTAGATGGTAAGTGGCTTCTGGGAGGGAACAGAGCAATTTTTTTTCCCTTTTTAAATGTTAGAGTTTTTATTAAATACTTCTCGTTTCAAAGTCAGAACTATACAAAAAGATCCAGGAAAAAGGCTTGGTTTTTTTACGTTAATTTTGTAAAGATTAATCACTTCTCAACTAGTTGTCATGCCTTGTCCCACAGGATTTAGGCTGCTATTTTATTACCATGATTCTCAGACAGCAAAGGTAAAACATCCCATTTCCTCTCTGTCCAGTATTCAACTAAGCTCTCTCATCCTGTGTGAGAGATGAAGACAATGTCCCACAAGGCTGCTTTAAATTCAAGTCTAGCACTTTGGTCATGGGAGGGGACGTTAAACTTCAATGACTAATTCTTCTCTTTTCAACACTATGTCTAGTTTTTAAAAGAAGCATTTCCACCAGTTGTTATGGTCAGACCACTTTGTCTCTCCTGAAGTTATTGTGGAGCATCTTCCAAACTCCAACAACGTTGGAGGTAACTTGTATTTGACATAGATTCTGGTCCCTCCTGACAGAACTGCATGACTGTAAGTCCGTCATTATGGATCTTATTGCCATCACATCAGAAACTCAGGCTTACATACACACACGCACTTATATGAGATTTTCAAATGACACTTGGGCAGAAGAGGAGAAAGACAAACTAACCCAAAGTCACAGGGACACTGATCGTTAATGGATGACCAACGACTTAGCAAGCTCTCAATCTTTTTCTCCTTCCGAGCCATATTTTGATTCAAAATTCAAACTCTGTCAACAAGAAAATTCACCTTCCAAATGAATAGGTCATATTGGGCATATATGAAGTCAGATAACTACAAGTTATGGTTCCCTAAATATTGCAAGCTTCACCAAATCCCTCTAACTTTTTTTGCCCGTCACTTCATGGTAAGAACAGAAAAAGAAGAGTTTAAATGTGCAGTACCACAAGATGACTTTGATTAAAAAGGGAAAAATTGTTAAAATTTTCATCAGCAAATTAGCTGGACATGCTCAAATCATAGATTTAAGTTCCCATTAAGGGGGGAGGGGAGGAAAGAAATAAATTCATATCCACCGTTTCATACTGGATAAAAACCTCATCAGATGCTGTCAATGCATAAAGGAGATGTTCCCACCAAGAGTGAAGACAATTAGTAAATTAAGAAACAATTGAAAAAAGTGGTTTCACAAGATGTAGAAACGTCTAAAGTTTTTTTCTACCAAGTTCTAGTATAAGAAGAAAAACTAGGGAAAAACCCTTATGTTAAACTAATGGAATATTCTGTTCCCCAGGACAAAAAAGAGGCAATATCCCTCTGCTCAACTACTCGCACAGTTCATCTCTGCTTTTCTCACCACAGAGTATATGTTTACCAACTCCCTTACAGCAACAAGTTGGCATGAAACGATTCTCACCATGACAGACTATCCATAGTCTGTGGGAATCAAGACCCAGAGAGACAGGGTGATGAAGAACTCTTCCACTTCATGAAGGCTTCCTGAATTGACGAGAGATTACATGACTTTCCATCAATATTCCACACGCATCCATCCAAACGACATTTTTTCCTCTGAAACTAAAAGTGCCGCAGCAAAAACCATCCAGTGCTTTTGTCACTTGAAAATTTCTGTATGGCCATGCAATGGGTCTTGAAAACAGTAACTCTCACTTTACTTGATGAACTTCATCAGAGAAGATGCAACCTTTCCATATGGCACACCGTTATTTACTAGGTGCATCAACTCTGTTTCCACAGGCAAATCTGACACTCACAGCTAGTGAGAGAGACAGCTCTCAGGTATAAACAGCACAGCTCGAGGCAGGAATGGTCTAACGCATTGAGGGTCTGACTCAAAACACAAGCAGTTGCATTTACTTCACTGGGTTGGGATCGAGCCCTTTGAAAACAGCACACATGTACGTGTGTTTATATGTATTTCATGCCAATGCAATTCTCATGTTCATTTTTTTTTTTTGAAATGCTAAACCCAAAGTCAGGAAAGAAAAAGACATCCTGCTGAGATGGACACTTACGGAGTTTCATGGTTTTCATGGAGATATCGAGCCACCTTGCAATTTTTCTTTGCATATAAATGAACACAAGGGAGTTGTCCAATACCTAAAAATGCAAACCTAATTACTTTGTGGTTGTTTCTCACAGCCTATACATACAGCCTACTTGTTCCTCCCTAACTTAAAACTTGCAGAGCAAGATACAGAGTGTGAATTACTCCTCAGGCTCTTACCGAGCCTTGATACCAGTCATTTCTCCCACGCCCCAGTAAAATATGTTTTTTTAAATATAAAGTTGCATACAAATATGCATCCTAAAAGAAACCAAATGCTGATCGAAGTTTTTCTGATGAGACTGGCTATAAAAAGTCTCAATAACACTAACAATAGCAAGTATTTCTTTTATTGTATTACAGCTTGATTATACTGACCTATTTAGGAAAACAAGAAGGAAACACTAAAATGAAGCAAGAGCCATCTTAAAGCTCAGAGAAATCTTATAGCGGTTTGCAAAAAAATTCAGTTAATGCCTCAATTTACACAGATCCACAATTCCTGGCTTTCACTTTCTTCTCTCACTCAGGCATCCATACATTTAGTACCCCAATGGTGTCGAATTCCCAAGCAAGAGAGGTCTTGGGTTCTGCTCCTCAGTCTGACTGGGCACAAGAAGCACCAAAACCCACTTGGAAAAAAATCCATGAGATTTCCAGGCTCCTGCTGTGGGCACTAGAAATTCAGAGAGCTGGAAAAGCCCTAGAAATTAAACTACCAAATTTTTTGAGGTTTGCCCCTCTGAAAAAAAACAACCCCACAACCAAAAAAAAGGACCACTCCCAACATGTAACTCCGTCATTAAGCCTATGAGTACGTTCTTCAAAGTCTTGCCTCAAATTCAATACGTGCGGTAACTCATGGGTCATTAAAACGGAAAAGCTCCCCTTCGGCTTCAAGGGCAACTGGATCTGATTATATGTGCTGCCGTACCTCGGCACAATCGGATGAGTGAAATATGGACTGTCGGCCGCGGGTCTGAATTCGCTTTCTTAAAGCACGAGCCTTACCTGAAAGGCAGTACTTTATGTGTTAATAACATATTTGTTACAGCTATCCTGTGGAATGCTTAATTAAAGTGATATTTTGTTTCAGTTGAATAATCTCCAACTGTTTTATTGTCATTTGACATTAAATTGCAATTTGCCATGCCACATACATTTCCGCACACGTTGTCAATATGATCATAAAGGTGATGTTATTGACCAAGAACATAATACTTACGGAGTGCCTTGAGAAAACACTCGGATTTTTAAAGTTCTACTTTCTCTTTTTCTTGTTGTTGTTAAACCTGAATTGCTTTGGTTTCTTTAAAGCTCTTTGCTGCCCAATAACTCCAAGTGCTAACAGAATTTAATATTCAGTTGTCATGCAGGTCTCAGTTCTCACCGCAGTGCTCTGTGAACTGTGTTCAAACTCAGGTCGGCTTTCCCTTATATATATATAAAAATATAAATCTAAAAAAAATATATATCTTATGGCTCAGGTCACCATGGGGATGCAGGACATCAAAGGTGGCCACCCTCCATCTCTATAACTTCTCTACCCCTTTGGCAAGAGCCGCCAGGGGAAGAGCCTGGGATGGGGGCACCCACCAGCATCAGCCCCTCGTTCTCCTCTCGGGTCTCACGTATTGAATTTAGGCTCCCTCCTTCGGGCTACATGAATCATTTCTGCCATGAACTTGTGACCCTGGCTCTGTAACGCAGTGCGTTGCTCTACCAGGACCATACCGCAGATAACGCGCAGCTACTTTGGTCTGTACGAGACCTGACATTCGAAAAGCTGCACTGAATTAACGCAAGACAGTGCATATCGCAGCGGAGTTCAGTGTGCGCTGGGAATAAAACGCTTGGGTAGTATTTCCTAAATTCAGAGGAAAAAGCTAAATCCATGCCCTCTCCGATTTCACTCTGATTGAAGAGGTAAATAAAATAAAATAGGCTTACATGAAAATGTTGTCTGTATTAGTGCCATGTTATTTCTGCTTTACCAGCAAGCCGAAAAAAGTTGTTGTATATTTTCTTTGTATTTCCTGCCTTGGTCTTGAATATCTGGAATTGAGCCGGTGTGTTTTCTTTAACAAGAGTTTCAGAGTACAACGTTCAGTTTAGATTAAGTTCAATGCCAGTCATATTTTTCCAAGTTTACTAATCTTCAGTACGGCACAAGATGGGTTCCTGCAACAGGCTGAAAAAAGCCTTACTAATTTGTAGTTAGCAGGTCACCATTGCCCAATCGCAAACCCAACTGCGATGGCAAATAAGAACGTCCCAACGACACGCAGGAAAACCTAAGCAGCATCACAGTCTGGTCTATCAGTTACAATGAGTTCATCATTAGTTACTCTTTTAATGGCTCATTTGATTAAATACTGAGCTATTGTCTTTCCATTATGTGTATCCAGTGGAATATATACTCAAGTTCAATTAGGGACGTATCTTTTACTGCAATAGGTTTACTAAAGTTGCTGCGTTGCCACAAGTGACTAATAATGATTTTTTTTATTATTATTTTTTTATTGACAATGGCAAAATAAGTATTCTCATAGAAGTGGCTGGCATGTGTAATTTGATGAGCTCACTTAAATAGTTCGACTCTGGATCAAAAAAGCAAATTATACTCCCTTGAATAGTTCGACTGTGGATCAAAAAAGTAAATTATATAAGTGGATACTGCAAGGCAGAAACATGTGGACACAGCTGTAGTGTCATGTGTCACAGCTTCGCTCTGTGCCAGCTGGCACCGGCACAAAGGCAGGCCAAGCCAAACAATTCCTGTTATTCATAACAGCAAATGCGCATTCAAAACACACAGTGCAGGCTTTATAAAATAACTCGGTATTCAAATGGATCCACACTGTGGAATTGTTTTTTAATCACGCATTGCTGTGCGCCAGGCCGATATGCCAAATTGTCCTAGCGGTCCAGAAGTTCTTGTCTTTACCCAAAGCAGTGTAAATGCAGGTCTTGGCCCGCATATCTATGGGCTATTTGTGCTTGTGGTTCGCAGCCTTCCTTGTGCGCTCGGTAAATAGATGCACACCCTCACCGCATTAAATATTCAGCCTTTCAATTAACAAGGGTGCACAACATGCACATTTACGCCTATATTATAATCAGGACTTCCCTAGCATAGAAAATCATGTCATTAAGAAGTCTAGTTAGCGAGAAAGCAAGCAGTTAGGATAGCTTCACAGACAAACTCCTCCTAGACTGCATTTATATTTAGAACTTAAATATGAAATGCCAGAGGTATTCACTGTACTCCTCTATGAGGGGACCCCTTCCAAGTATGCAAATAGGCTCAGCGTATCTAACCTCAATGGGGACTTCATGAAATATGCCCCTACTGATGGAGAAGAAAAAAAAAAAAAAAAGCATGGGGGAGTTCAATTCAGCTCTTTTCATTGCTATTGAGACAACTCGTACTTGGAAAAAAATCTCCCCTGCCTCCCCCAGCCACCAGCCTCCTTCTCCTTCCCAGCAATCCAAATCAATATTTTATTATCACAGGATCCAGCCTTACTTTAGCATATCTGAAGTTTGGTTATACCAAGCGAATGAAGACTGACCACAGAAGGTTATGGCTGAGGTCACGCGAAACTGGGAATTTTTAATAACATAAAGCTCAGCTCCTCAGAAGGTGTACGTCAACATCGTCACTCTGAAGTCCCTGGCAACCTGCTAACATACACCAGGTAACAATCTGCTAAGAATCCGAGAGTTTAAATATAGCCAAACTTAAAATAATATTGCATCCCTTCCAAATTTCCCCTCCTTTATATTAAAAAAAAAAATAAAAAGACCTCGACCCCACGTTCTCCTGCAGGGCAGGCCCCTCGCTTCCTTCTAGAAGAGTCATCAAGTGCTTCAGCTCGGCAGTGCCAGACGAGAGCGGGTGGGGGCCGGGAGCAAACATTTCCCTCAGAGGAAGCCAGGGAAGCTGCATTCCAAGGAAAGGGAAAATTCGGATCCCTGACCACAACGCCGCACAGCCTTCTGCTGATTACGGCTCACTGCTGGCTGCAGGAGCTTTGCGTGTGTGCTGGAGGCCATCTCTCCAAGTCTGATTATTTTATCCAGAAAAGCAATAACGAGCTTTCCCAGTAAACAAAACAGATGTAAAAGGCTCAGCAGTAACACCCCCTTTTTTCGCCTTCTCCACCCTTTAGCTCCTCACCGTAGATCATCGGGCACAGCTTCTGCTGGGGGCAGTTGACCTCAATCCAGGGAGGTCTACAGGACTACTCCACTCTCCACCTTCCTAAGGATCTGGCCCCTTGGCTTTTTCAAAACCAGGCTTTTATCCGCGCCAAGAGCGAGAGACCTCTTTTCCTAGGAAACATAAATAAAGGGCTGCATATGGAGGCGATGGGGAGGGATGACATAGCTTCTATTACCTTGTTTACAGTAGCCACTCTTTAATGTCTGGTGCCTCAGATTTGCCAAGTAGCGTTCCAGCTTTTTTTTCCCTCCCTCTGGAAACAGAGACGAAGAAAATTACACTAACACATACTTTTTTTTTCTGTGCATCTTTTATAGCCTGTGTTCTTGAAAAGTAGCCTTTTTCACATCTTCGCAGCGTAATTGGTATATGGGTTAATAGATACCAGACATCTCCTATCAGGCAACATGGTTTAAATAGGCACATCATTAACATGGATTACTTAGGCCATGTCTCCTATTGAATTAGCGGTCTGCAGGCCAGCTCCAGGGAAGGGTTTGGGGGCCTGTATGCCGGGTATTGAAACATCTAAACTTTGGCCCCAACCTCAAAAGAAAGTGTGAAACGCCTTGGAAAAAATCCCAGCTCTTAGGCTTGAACTGACGTTAAAAGCAAAGCTCCTACAGACATCCAGAGGACTATTCCGCCCCAAACCGTAACAGCAACAGGGCGAATGCAAGTGGAAGGTTTTAAAAGGGCTTTGGGACTTTGGTTTAACCCTTTCTCAGCCAATACTGCTTCCAGTTTTATTATCATCGACTTTGGGAGGACTCAAGAGAGGTAAGCATCTGCCCCTGTGGAAACTCTATTCCCCTTTTGAGTATGCAAATCTTTCACAGGGCGCTTTGAAAAACCCATCTGAAACATCTAGTGAGAGATTGGACCAGACTGACAAGACTGGGTATGTCTATCAGATGTCTGCAGATGTTCCTGAAGCCTTCAGCTCCATACGGTTGTGCCGGCAAAGCTGGATGACTAGTTTTCCTCCTTTTGCAGAAGGAGGGATAGGACACAGTACCAGCAGGGAGAGGTGGTCAGGGTAAAAACAGAATAACCCTCCCTTTTCCAATGTTAATGATGTTAGGTATTGTTAAAACAGGAAAGGATATTTATTTGTTGTTTTCTTTCAATATAGCTTTTTGCATAACATCTCTCTTAAGGTTGCATTACGCTCAATAATAAAATTAATTGAGTTCCATGTAAACCAACAGATGTTTCAGCAACAAGGAGTTGGGTTGTTTTTTTTTTCCAGCCCATGTACAATTGCTCACAGATGTTACCTGCCATAGCTGAGCGATTCTGTCGAACTTGCTGGTTTGTACCTAAAGTTAGCGACGAGCAAGTTAAAAAGCAGCACATACAGCAGGGAACACATAGTTGCTATCAGCGGATCTCTCGGAGCCACAAAAGCTGGGACCATCGTCCCATGTAAGGGAAGCAGCAGAAGACATCTCAGGCGTATTACTGCACATTAAGCCCTGGTTGAAACTCCTGCTGAGCCTGTTTATGACAGCATAATCCTCTCCAAAACCACCTAACATATAATGCTATTCTTTTTATTTGGCCGTGATATAGTTATCCGATAGCAAAATTAGACTGACTGCACCGATAGCGATACCTACTTAATAGGGACACATATATAAAAAAAAAAAAAAGCACTAAAGTCTTGAAAATGCCCTGAGATTCCTTTTTTCTCCATATTCAACTGTAATAGCTTTATTGAGCTGTGAAAAAAAATATCTCTGGAATAAAGACATATTGTTACAGCCTCTGGACTGGCAAACAAATGCTTATCCAGTGTGCTTAACATGATGTAAAGTGTTGGCAGGGCTGGAGCCACACTCCTGGGCTGGATCCGCGCTGCCACAAGGCTGCTCAGCGCCATAAGCCTACGGACCAGCGCAAGCCTACAGCCCTGTCACCGTCACCAAAACCCTCTGGGGCTATATCTCATGTCACAGGGGCTGCGTAATACTGAGAAAGGAGAGAGAAGAAGTTTTAACTTCACAGTTAAAGAGGAAAGGTGCACAGGGGGCATTTCCGCCCACCCCCGCCCCCATCACCCACAACATGACTTGAGCGGAGGTTCCTGGTCTCCTCCGGGAGAGCGTAGATTAAAACTCAGATCAGCACCAGTCACGATACCAGCTTTGTGTCTCCTCTAGGAAAAGGAGGAATTTTATTTCTGATTAAAAAAAAAAAAAAAGACTCTGAAGTTTTCTGATGATTTCTGGTTGCTTATTTTCTGCTCAGGTTAACAATAGTCTGTTCTTAAAATACCGCTGGATAAAAGAGGTGCGCCATCAAAGGTCTGAGTTACACAGTAAGGCAAAGCAGGAAGCCAAGCGAGGTATATTTTGTGGGTCTCAAGTGGCTGCAGAGATACAAAGTGCCTGAATTTGGCTGATCTCACGTCCCCAAGGATGCTGTGTGCAGTTTGGATTTAGAGCCTGCAGCCCTGCATATTTAGGGGGTAAGCTAGGAAAGGCCTTGAGGAAGACAATCGGTTTTAATTGCATAATATTCTAGAGGCTTTTGAAACATCTTGGGGGTTTTTTTGGATTTGTTTCAGTGGAAATGGTGTGCAGCTGGCATGGAGCACTTCTGAGAAACACAGAAGATGTGGCAGGCACAGAGACCTGGCTGTGATGGCCACAAAAGAAGTCAAGACAATCACAGTACCTACGAGCTATGCTTGGTCATTTATTGGCTTTAGTTTTAGGGCATTTGCCCTTCAGATTACTTGTCTGGCATCAAACGAGCCAGCCTGGGGCTGCAGCCATCAGGAGGAGCTGCAGGAGTAACGGAGAAGGATGGGAACTTCAGCAGTCTCCTCCCTGTAGGTGCTCCTCTACCAAGCAACTTGATGACTCCAATTAAAACTAGAACCTTATTGACTCAAATCCCTCATCCCTTTTCACAACATCACCTGCCACCCTAAAAGCATCACCAAAAGATGAAAAAAATCCTTAAGTAGTACAATTAGCTTCATGCTTGCAGCCACAGTCTTTGTATATTGAACCCTTTCTCCTCTTAGTCTTACCAGTTGTGATTGAAAACTGGAGGTGGTCTAAAAGCCTATACTGGCGTAGAGCTTCAGATCACACAAATTTGTCTATAGTTGTCTGCTAAGCAGTAATACAAGATCAATGTAGGCTACATCCATACAAAGCTATCTCTTGTTGCAGTTTGTTCTGTTTTCCTTAGTTGTAAAATATTCTCTTCTCCTGCTCCAAATCCTTCTAGGAGGAGGCTGAGCTTTTCCTCATAACTCAAAAATGTGGTTTAATAAGACTAAAATAAAAAAAATAAATTGGCCAGCATTCTCTGCAGCACCTAATGATTTAGAGCATCCAAGACTATATATGTGTTGATTTTAAAGAGGACTGATGCCCTGGCATTTTAGGAAAAATATCGCCTGAAGCTGACTACCTAAAATCATTAGCCAACATTCAGCAGTGAGAACAGGATTTTTTTTTGCCAAGACGGACTTCGTAAAAGCACTTATTACTCAAGTTGAGATTGAGGTGGAAGAGCCACCGGTGGGAACCCCTCTTGAAAGGGAACCCCTTTCAATTACTTGCTAGTAATTGAAAGATTTCTGCATGTTTAGTTTGGATGAAGGTAACAAAAGCTCTCCAACCCCTCGGTGACGGATCTGACGTGAATCCAACCCATTGGCTCTTACTTGTACAGACGTTTCCTGGGGTACGGAAGCGGTGCCGAGCGGGCATCCCATCCCATGCGCTCCTTCCCCGGGAATAACTCGAGGTCTGATGGCCAGTGAGGTCACCCCTAGTCCCGCCAAAGCCTGTATGCCATTACAATGAAGTAATAATGTATTTATAGCACACCTAACCACTGATGGCTTCTATTCCTGTTGGGGCTTTTTCCCCCCCCCAACTCTTGGATTTGCACAGATGTTTTCTGAGAACCGGTCTCCAGAAAGAGCCTTGCAGAAAACAAGCTATGTCTGTTGATTCTGGCTGGCTTCTATAACGATAGTTGTTAGCACGCAGGATTTATGTTTCAAATATCATTTTAATTTCTTGGGCTGCATTTTTAACCACAAAATGTTAATTCAATGGTGTACTATAAATGCTGCAGCTCCTTTATAAAAATGTAGGACAAGCTGTTTCTAAGGAAATATTCCGAGGGTCTGATTCATAGAAATACGACTCACATACATTTTCCATGGAATTTGCTCTGAAATATGTGTGGAATACATTCTACAATAAATTATGTACTTTTGTGATTCATTAAATCCTCTCCCTGCTCACAAGTAGCAAGCTCTTCATTATACAAAAAAAAAAAAAAGTGCAATCAGACAAAACCAGCGACATTCTCTTTCTTATCATATTCGGTGGATGCTCTCATTTCTGATCTTCAAAAAAAAAAAATCTATAAAAGCATTTAGGGAAAGACAGCGCATAAATTAAGCTGGCATCCAGCTTTAATTTACACGAAGGCAAATTAAGGATATCTACACATGTAATTACTTCCATGTTCAATTGAAGGAGTGAGGGCTCAGGATGACTCTCATAAAAATCACAGTGATTATTAGGAATGGATGACTACTGGAAAAGACATTTCTAGGAATATCCACTCTCAAGTTATTTTTCTTTTTATCGCTTTGTCCCGGCAATGCTAACGCTCCCTTTGTGCTTCCTACCAGCGCACGTTTACCTGTGATGTGGTTCCACTGGTGTGCCTCTTCATGAAAAGAAAGTTTTAAGGTGACACCTGTGGTATTATTCATGCGCCGCTTGAGCTTGCACGTGTTCACTTACCTGACAGCCAATTAGGAAGCAGAAAAAAAATAACACCGTGCAGCTTATTTGGCTGATGACATTTAAACAACTTTAACCAACTAGCTTGGCTAGCAAAAAACCACATGCCAACCCCACTTCAACAGGATAAATGATCCCCTGTGCTTTTGCTAGGATTACAGGTATGTTGAAAGTGGATTTTTCTGCACTCCTACAGACTTCAGCTGTCACCTGTCCTGCGCCCAGTGAAACAATTTTCTCTTGAATGCCAGTATCGCCAGAGTTTAGCTGAACCAATTTTTCCTCTTGCTGGAAGTAACACCTCTGAAATATCCCTTGTTTGCCTTTCTACACCCTGCCGCCATTCGCCTCCGCCGGCGCGGAAGGCAGCAGCCCTACGGTGGTTTACAAAAGGGAAGGCACCTGGTAGCGCTCCCCATGAGCACCAGCCCGGGGAGCTCAGGATCCGGCCCTCGGACTCTGCCCTGTGTTTCGTGCACAGTCTGTGGCAGTAAAACTAAAGGGAAGGAGGGAGGAGCAGACAGCGTGGCCGCTGTTTTGAAGGCAAGCCCCAGACTGGAAGTACCCCACAATCACACACTTGGGTACCGAGAGCCAAGACGCATTCTCTCTGCACAAAGGAAAATAAGAAATATAATTTCATCATTCTTTTTACATGTCATGTCCCAGCATATCAGACTCATTTCATCTTCGGATCATCCCACCATGGTCCATTAGCTACCAGAAGATGTGAGCCAGTGTTACCACCACAACAAACTCCCAGTACAACCATATCATTTCAATTCTTCACACATTTTCTTCCCGTGCACACAATGCCTTTGGTAGCTCAGTAAAAGTCTCCTCTCTCCAGTCCACTGCCACGGGCTACCAGGCTGAAACAAAGCTCGGTTTCAAAGCCGAAGCATAATGACAAAGCGGGAGGGAAAGCATCAAAGAAATACGCGGCGATAGCTGCGCCTGTGTCTCCAGAGGTTCTCCTGGCTGAGGACTCGATCCAGGGTGGGCCATCAGCTCTCCCCATCCTTCTGGGACACGCAGCATTGAAACGCCACCTCTTGAAGAGCCGTATGGTGAAGCGGGGGCAGGCTGCCAGCCTGCAAAGTGTCAACATGTGAAAACCTCAAGGCCCCCACGGCGGAGTTTTCTTTTGTCTCGTTTTCGCCTCTGCTAATACAGGTTGGGAAACGGGCTGGCGGAATGGAAGATATTCCAGCAGCAATCAGCTTTTGTTGTTGTTTCAGACTGTACCTGACACATTGGGATCACAATGCCCAAGGTACGAGCCTTTGAGGCAAAATAAACGGGAATCAAAAATTGTAAGCAGCACAAAGCACGAGATTTCTGAGGGGGAAGAAGGAAGGGACTAGCAGTATCCCTGCCAAATAGTCTGTATCAGGCAAAAAAAGCAGCCACTAGCTACTTCCCTGGACAGGGTGGGATGGAGAAGTAATGGCTGGATGAAGAAGTGGTTCAGGAGTCAGATTGTAGAAGTACCCGTAAAGAGCTCTCTAACAGAAAGAAATGTGCTGAAGGAGAAAGAGGGCAGCAAGAGGAAGGGAGGAGGAGCATTTTTCCCCTCTGGGGAGAATTTCAATCCAAGCCATGTTTCAGACAGTTCCCCTTTCCCTGGTGCATCTGGACCCGACTTCTCACTCTCTGCACTTTGCCTAGTCATTTGCAATCATATAAAGCCAAGCCAGAAATAAATAAAAATGCTCTCAAGTTTGGCAGCATTTTACACCTCTTTGGTTAACGCAAAACAGAGTTGCAAGGTTGGCCAATTTTTTTTTTCCTCTTGTGAGAAAAACAGACATACCTTACCAGTGTAACCATCTGTTGTGTATCTCACTTGGAAAAAAATGATGGCTACTGTGGAGAGTCACTACTCTGAAATACCACTTAAAGGTGGAAGAAATGGTCTCAAAGAACATCAGGTTGAAGATAAGAGGGCGCCTGGCAGAGGTGCCTGTAGGATTTCTCTACTTCTCCCACCGTCCTGTCCCAAGACACTCTTCTGGGAGGTCAGACCTTGAAGAGCATCGCCAACAGCCGATCATACGTGCTATTGCCTTTAAACAGGTTTCAAGACCTGAAGGCACGCATCTTGCTAGGGTGGTTCAGCGTGGTGTTTGGTTTGGGGTTTGTTTTTCCCCCCTTCTCATTGATTAGGGAGGTACTGATGCTGCTTGACCTGTTTGGACAAAGCCTGAGACATGTCCTAGACATCTGTAGTGCTCTTACGGCTGATGCTAATCTCTGGGTGGTTATAGCAATGGGGCAACGATTGCACAGGCTTCCCCCAAAAGAGTTGCTTTCATTGTCCTAAAACCACCCCTCAAATTTAGGTTAATCAAACTTAGAAAGCAAGCAAGTTCTGGACATTGGTGTAGTGCCCGCTTACACCACGCAGGGTTTGTGTGAGAAGACAGAGCTTCCTACTCCCTTGGGACCATGGCATCTGTTAGGTGGATCTTATATTTTAAAAATTGAAAGAGTAGCATTACCTCCTTTTGAAAAGCACCTGAAAATATTTTGGGTCATGAACCTTCATTTCTGTATTCATCTTTGAGATGTGGGTCCAAACAAGGCCACACTCCCTCTCTTTTCCCTGTTTCCTTCATTCACGCATCGCTTTATCCCTCTCAAAATTCTGCACAATAAAATAAATTATACAACTGAAATGTAACAAAGCTAAAAACATTTTTTTTTTTACAATGCTAAATGGAACAGACTTGTTTGAGTTTTTACATTTCCTGAGTACTTACAGGCACCTGCTGAGAAGCATAAGGACTGGCAGAACATGGAACATGCGATCCTGAAGTAAACGCATCACAATAAAACATATTTTGATATTGCAGCTTTCAAAAGTAATATCACAAAGTGCTTTACAAGGAGAAGTAAGTAGAAGTTTAAGGGCAAAGAAGGTTTGAGGGTGAAGTTTCAAGAGAATGAGAGACTCAACAGTAAACTCCTCAAAAATGAAAACTGGAGAGTGGGGAAGGAAGGGGAGAAAAAAAAAATCTCTATCAACCTGACCTAGATTTAAGTGCTGATTTCTTGCAAAACCAAACCAAACCCATACAAATTTATTTAGCTTGAAAATGAAATGTTCCGTTAGACCTGAAACAAAACATTTTGTTGTAGGTGCTTGTAAGAAAAAGCAAACGACCTAGAGGGCTGGATTTTTCACACCACTGCTGCTGGTTTATTCTGTAGTTCAATGAGTAGAGTGATGATGCGTAACCTTTCTGTGATCCAAGGTCCAAGTAACCTTTCGTATAAAACCAAGTAAAAGTAAAGACAAATTTTCTCTCCCTTGGTTTTTTTTTTTTTCCATTTGCCATTTCTTTGCAGATTTGGACGTGCACGAATGCACACGCATGGCTTTTAAAAATACATTTACAACAGTTTCATGGGGCACAGCAGGTTTCCCAAACCCACAGTTGAAGAGTACTGGTTTGAAGCGCTCACGGAGATCTCTGAGATCTTCCATGCCTGCTTCCTACAAGACACCTCTAAATAGCAGCACAGAGCATTCACATACAGCCAGGGAATTTCTAATTATTATTAAAAAAAAAAAA
>VXBO01007967.1:66685-89309 GCA_013400135.1 Rhinoptilus africanus
AAGTAGGACATGTCCACAGAAGGGATCAATGTTGGCTTCTCTTTCAAAATGAAACACTCTGGGGATTTAAAGCACTCACCCAGGACCAGACCACACATTCAAACCATGCTATGACTCTGCCAGAGCTGGATTTTAATCCCACATCCTTGCAAAAATATCTTAACCCACCAAGCTTTAGGCAGGGTTGCCATAAATTTCTTTTGCTGGGGTTGTCCCTTTGTCACCTATAATTAAACATTCATGAAGAAAGGGAGAGACATGTTTATGGGTGAGGTCATTTATGTGTATTCAGTTCCCTTCAACAAGTCTGAGGCAAGTGCTGTAAGCAGCAGCCAACCTTTCATTCTCCGGCAATTTTATGAAAAATATCTAGCCCCAATTTTGTTTGTTTCCCAGCCAGTTTGGAATGAAAATTGTAAGTCTTTTCAGAGCAACAGAAATGTCACTAATTAGCCTTCAATGTCTAAAAGCAATTCAGTTGAGTCTGCTTGGTAACACAGAGAAATTCAACTGGACCATTAAGACAACCAAGCAGCTCAAGACATCCTTACTGGAAGTTGGGTGAATATGAGTTTGAGAGACAAGAAGATGAAGTGGAGAGCTCTGCAGCAAGTGGGCTCAAATTGGATGGAGAAGCCAGGGCGAGCAGGACAAGAATCTGCGTAGGGCCACTGCAAAGCCAGGGAACCTGCAGCAAAACCAAACATGAGAGTAACTGATGGACTTGCTGGCATTTCCAAAGGGGCTGCCCTTGACCCAATGCAGAAAAGCAGGAGCAAAATGGAGATTTATGTCCTACTAGGTACCTTGTTCCATAAAGCAGCAAAAGCTCCCAAACCTTTATGAGAAGGGGCAAGACATCCCCAAGCCACAGGCTGGGAGAGGTGGTAGGGGCCAAGCATGGGAGTGGTTGCACCATTCCTGAAGAGGGTGCACTTAATGAGCCCCCTCTTTGACCCCTTGGGAACTCCTTGAGCTCTCCCTAAGTAAAGCATCTTCATGACACCCTTTGGCTGCGAGCCATGCTGGAGGTTTCCGCGATGACAGGAGAAGCCAGAGTCCCATACTGTTTGGGGGGCAGGGATGATGGGGCCATGGCCCCATCAGCTCTGCCATTAATCCATCCCTGGGTAGAAGTGACAAGGGCTGAGTGCGACATAAAAATTCCATTTGCTGGATGTACTGGCAAGTGTACTTCATCATGTCTACAGGATGCTTAGGCAGAGCTGCTTTTTTTCTCTCCTGATGAAAGGTTCTGCCTAAAGTCTGGAAATTCCCTTAAAAACACACACACAGACAAAACATCCATGGGAAAGCTGTGGTAGGCGACAGACTTAAGTTTTAGGCAAGTTGACTGATGAAACAGCAAACACAGAGCAATACCGCAGCCTATAGAGGGCGAGAGGTTTTTTCTACGGGCACAAACTTCACAAAACCTCCCAGCCAACTAAAAAGGGTTGGAACTGTGTTTCAAAAAACTACAGATGAGAAAGTCACAGATTCCTCCGCCTTCTGACAGCAAGCATGAGTCAGGAATGTTCAAGGCACTTGGATTTTTAGCTGACAGACAACCTCACAAAGGCAGTGGAATGATCGATTACCAGAAAACACCAACACAACTCGAAACTTATTGCTAGTCAAACAAATTTAAAAAAAAGAAGAAAGGAAAACTGTTGTGCATAAGGAGAAAAAGGAAAGGAAACAGCCATTCTGCAAGATGTAATGAGAAATCATTTTGGCTTCACCAAGCATTTTAATCTCCTGACACAAACAGGGAATTGAGTAGTTCTGTGCTGCTCTTGCAGATGTACGGTATGTCCAACATCCCTGGAAGGAGAATTTTCTCGTATGATGTTGAGCTGGGCTTTGGCGAACATGAATTTAGTGGGAAAAGGATGTCGTACTGTCAAAGGATTTCACAGTCTAGACCTTCCTGGGTAATTAACTGAGCAGCTCAGCTTCATATGCTTCCAGTTGAATATTATCCTTCTCGATTCTGTAATTCTTCCCTCCTTTAGCTGATTTTTTTTTCCCCCCAGTAAGGAAGACTCAAGAGCAGCCAAATAAATGTAGACGAGTAAAAGGGTACTTTCCACGGAATCGCTACATCAAGATTGCATATCATCTCTTGTGTTAACTAGAGGGGAAAAAACTGATGCACTGCGCGTGATAATAAGCGAATGCCACTTTTTTGTGCAACACCAAACACTGCAGAGTTATAAGACCAAAATTTAAACAAGAGAGGGTCCTCCAGGTGGTATAGCTCTACTGCTCCTTTTCTAAGTTCACGGTCAATAACTATCATTGCAGAAAACACCATGCTTTACATTATAAAGTTCTTCAGCAAAACCACAGATTGTACATAGTATGAATTCTTTGGAATTCAATTTTAAGTATTTGGCTTAACTGATTTATGCAACTGCCTCTGATGCATATACGTGCAGTAGTGATTTCACGCAGTTGAGACGTACAATGAGCCTAACGGTGACACAAAATATCCCTACTACCAGGACAGCAGCTTTTAAATAAACCCTAAACATTAAAAAAGTCTGCTCTTACCAGAAAACAATTGCTCCCTTTGAAGAAACAGTCATTAAAGAAAAAAAAAAGTAGCCATAAATAATCTAGAGTAAGATTCTTTATTGAAGAATCTTTTCAAAGTTGTTTCCAAAGAAGAACAAATCCCATTTTTACTGGTTTCGAGATATCTTTGCCTGCTGCTACCTGTGCTGTGCCAGCAACTTGCAATAAAAATGCAGAAAAGTTGAACACTGAGAACCCCAGTTTGGATCAGAGGACTAGCGCTGTACCGAGGCAGCAGCGTATCGCCGGACACGCACAGCTCAGCTGTGACAACAGTCTCACGTGATAGCTTGTAACCATCCATATCCGCCAGGCCTTCAAATTAAAAGCCAACTAATTTGCACCCATCTAATTTCTTGAGCCTGAAAACTCAAAGAGCAGGGGGCAGCGTATCAGAACCGGTGAAATCAAAGAACAAACTTCTTTTGTTTTTGACCCGTATCACACAATGCCATTGCAATAATTCAGAAAAAAGTTCACCAAGCTTTTCTTTATTCTTGCCTGTCGGTTTGCTTTGCGATTTTTGGGAAGGGTTTTGGCTAAACACAGAAGATGACTGCTCCTGTGGTACTTCTTTGTCAAGCTCATAAATAATAAGATCTCACCAAATACTTTTTTTTTTTTTTTAAATTTTAAATCCAACTTGGTTTCCAGGTCTGGAATGACACCCCAGGCACAAACTCAGACTGGGGGAAGGCTCCTGAACTCGAGCACGCGGTATTTCTGCAGTCTGAGTAAATGAGCACTGTGGGTCCACTCTGCACAGGAACAGAGGTGGGTGACACTGGCTACGCCAGGCACCAAGAGACCTAAGACTTACTCAACTTCTTCATCTTAATACAAACCCCACTTACAAACTACAGATGTTAGTTAGCGTATACGCGGGGGTGAAATCAGGTAAAGCTATACTTATCTCTGCCTCATGTCATGCTTCTCAAAAAGAGAGCCTGGTCTTCATCCCACGGAGAGATCCCTTACTGCTGGCTGGTCTGCAATGGGACTGCAGATTTGAATCCCATCTTGAACCATAGCAGGTGCCCCAATATGGCTCCCTTCCCATCATATATCTATAGAAACATCATTAAGCTACTTCTAACAGACATTTAGTGAAAGCACAATGTACCCGAGCTAGGGAACCGTACAGGTCTGCTTGCAGATATTACTAAGATTCCTTAATTTCCAAAAGACACTTTTTCATGACAGCATATAATTCCCGAATCTACCCAGATTTAGATACAGTACTTATCACACTAGTAACAGCACCAGCAATAACCTTTAAAGTGAATTTGCAGCACATGATTGCAGGACTGGCTACAATAGTAAACATTTAAATGCCGACTCTTCACCTGGAAGAAATCTGCACAGTTTCCTGACACTATACCAGTTTCCCAGCATGGGATCAGGCCCCTAGGTTTCAAAGCAGGAATTTTTTGAAGACTAATATTAAACTAGAAAATAACATCAGGGAAAAAAATCATAGCCTTTGTGTTAGTTGTTAGAGTTTACCTTTATTGCACAGAGCTCCTCATCAGTATTTTTGAGCTTAAAGCAACTCAACAGTATTTAAAGACACTATGCTACTGGCCTTATTTGGGGTGAAAGAGATAACACAGCCTGCAGTTCAGCACTTGCAGAATGTATTTTCTATGTCTATAGGTTTTGCTTAACTACCATTACTTCTATCTCAAGTGGTCATAAGTAACATTTATTAATTAATGGGATATTTGCTGAAGTTCGTTTCCTTTCTTCTTTTCTTTTAGTGAAAAAAGGCACAGGGGGACAAGCAGAGAAGAGCTGAAGACATGCGTATTCCATTTGAAATCCATGATTAAAAAGCTTAAAAATTCAAATCAACGTAAAAAACTGTTTTATTTTAATACTGTGGAAGGTTTCAGTGAACTCCATTATTTTCACTCACTATTTGCTTGAATAATTTAGGCAAGAAAGCTAAATTATACATAAAGTGTACAGTTAGAAGAAAAAGTTCATGCACAGCCTCGGGCTATAGCCATCCCCTAATGATGTCTGTAGTCAGTGGAAAAGAACTCGTTAGACTGAGAGTAATTTCTCAGGGTTTAAATTTTTTTCTTAAAGCAATAATGTTCTTATAAAAATCCGACAAATAATACACTAAACCAAAAGCCACAAAAGCAAGGCCATTCCCAAATCCACAGCCTTAGAACTTTTCATTTCATTTCACGAGAAATCTGTTTTTTCACATACTCTATGTCCTCGTTGGCTGTCTTCAGTAATCTGATTAAATGGGGGAAATGCATGCCTTGATACCATCCGGTTCCTACTTTGTTTAATCAGAGACCTAAAGTTTGCAGGGAGTTAAAATAAACGCTATACAGTTCTCTGAGTGAAACTGAAATCTGATGGGAAAGGAGGTTACTTTTACGCTCGGTACACAGTCATTTTCGCTAGTGGTTGCGACTTCTTCCGTTATTGTATTTAAGGAGCGACTCATCCCATCAAACATTCATGGCCTGATTCGCTGAAGTTTTACATGCCCTTTAAACTTGACTAGAGGAAACGTGCATGCCAAAAGGGACTGGGTTACCAATACTCAATAAACAGCTTCACCTCTGACGTCGCATCTCTTTTCTCTGTAGCTCAAGACCAGGCACTGCAGGGAGGGGAGTTCCTGACAGCAGCGAACTCGGTTTGAGCTATGCCATGGGCAGGAGTAAGAACAAGAAGTCATTGTATGGAAATTAGCTAAAATGAAGTTTGTTGATCAGACTCATCATCTTTTGATCAAAGTAGCTCAACTACATCAGAGAAAGAGACAAGGAATTTTATTCAAATTACTCCTCAGAATCCTTTACATAAAATGAATAACTTTCTATAATATTAATGGTTTTACATCACTTTATACTTGTATTATTCTGTCACATTAGTTTAACATTACTACCATGTACAGTGGTTTAGCATTAATGTGATCAGAAGAGAAATTACACGTGCACTTTCATATTGTTATATTGAAATCAAGGCCTTCTATGACACTAATATGAAGCAAACCTCAATAAAATATAGACTTTCTAATATAAAGACATTTTTATATCATGTTGGAGCAAGAACACATATTATTTCTTCTCAAAATCACTTGCAGCACAGCACCCAAGCAAGGCAGGGGGAAAATAGTGCTGTGTTGACCCCAGGTAGGAATCGGTGCAGCCCTTCACTGTCCGTGAAGGGATCCCGCTCCTCAGGAGACCCACCTGCCTCCCAGGCTCTGTGGGTCACACATGCTCCCCAAAACCCACGCTCAACAGAGCAAAAGCGGCGAAGCCCGGTTCCCTTGAGGCAGATGAATCACTGCTTCACAAATTTCAGCAGTAGCGTGGGCCACTGAATAGTCACGGATTTTCCACCACTCTCTATCAATCCTCTCCCATTTGATAACAGGACCTGGACCAGAAAGCCTGGATAGTCCTCTATGACCTGCCTCTCTCTGGCAAATGGTACAGCTCAGAAGCAGAAAGCCTGGAGTAATGCGGGAAGAAAGGGCTTTTGGTTCTCTTGGGACATCTCCCCCAGCAGGTTCAGGACAGAAAATCCAGGGCAACCCAGACTGCAAGAATAAAATGGCAGAACCAACGCAGTTGCCTCCCCTTCTGCTTCACACACTATATGAAGCATGGCTGGAGGACAAGGACATATGTCTGGCTTAGAGAAAGATCATACAGATGGTTTAGGAAAGTTCGAAGCACAAAGGACTCAGCTAATGGGTGGGTGGAAGACGGGGACTGGTGCTTGCAGATATATGTGGGACAGAGTCAAAAATAATGGCTTCGTAGCCAGCCCTGAGACAACCCCGGCCTCTCCCGCACCCAACAAGAGCTACGTGCAATAGAGAGCAGTTCCCAGCAATTCCCCATTCCAGTGAAGCTTTTGGGGATGCCTCACATTACAAGCAGAAACCTTCACTGCTCCAAACAATCCTGGTGGCTTATTTTATTTACCTGCCTGGAGGATGAGGATACTACAGATGAAATACGCCATAGAGCAGATGAGTTCATGAAAAACAAACCAAGAAAAGCAGAGCAGAAGACTCCTAAATCCCAAACAGACAACTGCCAAATCCCAACCATTTCCACTGAGCATGGAGGTATGTCCTCACTAGCTCTGCCCCCAGCTTGTGCGATGGCAGAGAGCTCTCTCCAAAGGCATACTGCTAAAGAATGGTGGAACTCCACGCTAGGAAAGCAGGGAACACACACCAAAAGCACACAGTGACTCAGGCAAAGAGTGCCTCTAACAAAGCGCCTCTGCGTGAGGACAGTCAGTGATGGATCTCCAAACCCACCACCAACAACCTCCTCCTCCCCAGAAACTGCTGTACGAGGTAGGTGTTGACTTCAGCTTCGCCACACGGCTGAAACAAACACCGGTTATCCCACCTTCAACCTTTAATCCCACAACACTATCCTAAAAATCAAGATCAAATTGCTATACTTTTCCCTCTTTGTTAAAATAGAGAAGAAACCCTCTTTATGTTTATTATTATATGTATTTCCTTTTATGCTAAAACCCACTACCACCTCTCCCACAGTTTCTCTGGTAGAAATCCTCGCAGAACTAAAGGCAACGGGGTTGGAATCTCCTAGTTTTCAGTGAGAGAATGGTTTTAAACCTGGAAGTCAGCAATTGGCAGGTAATGTCTCTACAGGAAGCAACAGAAAACCACATTCACAGAATTAGAAAAAAATAAATTGGTTTACTTTTAAACAACAGCAGGTCCCTCCTCCCAAAGTCCGGTTAATCCATGTCAAACTAGCTCACCATTGCCATTAAAAACATCCCTCTGCCCGCCCTCAAAGGCGCAGGCATCAGCTCTACATACTAATGGCTTTCTGCCTTCACATCGCGTTCCCTTTGGAGAGTTCTCCTCCTGGCTCTTTGCCATGCCGCCGCCATCAGGAGATCCCAGCAGAGCAATGCTGCTCTGGGAGCTCCGAGTTCTGCATGTATTTCACTGAAGGCAATGGCAGGGTAGGGAAGCATTTCTTTTTTTCTTTTAGGCACAAGGCCACATTTACAGCTGCAATGGTTTGGTAACCACTGAAAATTCCATGGACTGTCTCAGCCGGGAGCCGCAGACCCATTTGGCCATAGGAATTCATCCTGGCCGGGGCAGGCTGAGCAGATGCTGAGGTGAAAGGCAACCATCATAGCCCACTTCAGCCTTGTAGTCCTTTTCCGTGCACCTAAAGCTAAACAGCTTCTCCCTTTGGGCCGATTTGATGCTCTGCTTTTGCCTGCACATGCCTCTTTCTCTCAAGGGGTTTCCATTGGCACTTGAGCAGGATTGCTGCAATGCCTGAACCGTGTCGCCGGTCCTGTGGTGACATCGCAGCTGCCCGCTCACAGGCAAAGGCGGCAGCATGGGGACTTTGCTGCCTAATCCCACCTGTCCCACCAGGAGGGATCACAGCAAGACAGAAAGAGCTTAGCCTCCCTCAAGCATGTAGTTGTAGAGACTGATCAGACTCAATGCCCTAACCGTGACCACCATGAGCGTTGGCTGTCATCAGGAAAGCTCCCCTTCCTTCTCCTCCTGTCCCCAGAGTAAAACACTCTCTATCCAGATGCACAAACACTTGCTCATTGGGCTGGATTTTCCTCTAACACCAGAATTTGTACACAGTATGATCATAGAATCAGTGAGGTGGGAAGGGACCTTTAAGATCACCAAGTCCAACCATTAACCCACCCTGACAAAAACCACTTCTAAACCATGTCCCTCAGCACCACATCTACCCTTTTCTTAAACACCTCCAGGGATGGTGAACCCACCCCCTCCCTGGGCAGCCTGTTCCAATGTTTAATAACCCTTTCAGTGAAAAAATATTTCCTGATATCCAATCTAAACCAATGATACACTGACTTAAGAAAAACAGTGAAGTTGAGCTCTACAATGATAGTGACAAGAGGACAGCCTTAACCAGAAGGCTTCAAAGTCTCCCAAAACCATCATTTCAGGACCCGGAGTACTCCATAAATACCGGATAGCAGTGCTGCCCAGGACAAGGTGTTTGTGGACAACAGCTTGCTGTAAGCGAGCGCTTTGCTGGACCCGAAAATGACACTCCAGCAACCAAACAGATAAATATTGATCAAGTTCAGCAGGTCAAAATATCAACCAGTGACAGCTGGAAGATGCTTCTGACACACATGGAAATATTTCTGTCTCCACCGAGCAGCGCTGCAGCTTCTTCTGCCTTTGCATCCCTCATAACCCACCCCAGCACTGCAGAAGAGAGATTTTGCAAGCGTGCTGTGCTTGACCCCTTCATCGAGGTAGGACAAGCAGGGGAACAAGTGGAGCCTTTGATGCTCCAGTTGGGAAGCGGCAGGGGACACATGCCACACCAAACCACTGCAGAGTCCTGCCTCCGCTCTCTGCTGGGACTGGGGTGGTACCAGGAGCCAGGACTGACCCACCCCAGTCTGTCAGGGCTGCAGCTGAAATCAGCCTCAAGACAGAGCATCTTTTTCTGGAAATAGTGTTTATTCCAAGCAGCACATCAAGTACATGCATGGGAAGGGAATTTAATTCAAAATAAACCACAAATTTATTGTTTTTAAACCTCCAAGGCTCCATTTTGGTACTCAAAAGTGTGACCAGATTTTCTGAGTGATGGGAACACTCTCGCTGCTGAGGGTGCTTTGGAAATCTGACTGCTGCCATTTAAGAGCCTTTACAATTTTCTCCCCAGTTATGGCTGTTCAACATTAAAAGAAAAAAAAAAACCTTCTGAAATTTTTCAAAACGTGCTCTTAATTATATGTCTTTAAATTGCACTTCTCTGTTATAAAATTAACAGCTTCTCTTGAAAAGAGGAATAAAATAATAAAAAAAGAGGTATTCATTTTTATTTAGACGCTGACGCAAATGAGGGGCAAAGTGCTAAGCACGTTGAGGCTGGTCCTCAGTAAGCAAGCAGCAGACCACAAACCCACCGGTGCTGCAGCCATGAGGGACCAACATGCTCAGCTGGCACAGGCCACAGTGCTGGGAGAGTCGATTGCTGGGAAAGATCTCTCAGAAAAACCTGACATCTCCTTTTGAACATTCTTCATGATGAAGAGCGTGCCACCCTTCCCTCTCAGCCCTTGGGAAGTTCATGATCTTCGTCTTGCTATGTTTTGAGTCTGAATTCATCTAGCTCCACCAAACATGGGTTGGGCATGGGAGGACAGCATGGGGACAGAGCTGTAGGACAGGCTGGGGAGTCTCTTGAAACCCCTTCTGGGGACCACAGTGGGACCTGGCAGATTTACACAACCCTTGTGTTCCCCATACACCTTCTGCCAGAAGGTGACGAAGGCTGGAGCACCTCTGCTATGAGGACAGGCTGAGAGAGCTGGGAGAAGACAATGCTACAGGGAGACATCACTGGCCTTCCAGTATCTGAAGGGCACCTACAAGAAAGCTGGAGAGGGACTTTTTACAGGGGCATGTAGCGATAGGATGAGGGGTAATGGCTTCAAACTGAAAGAGGGGAGATTTAGATGAGATATTAGAAAGAAACTCTTTCCTGTGAGGGTGGTGAGACACTGGCCCAGGTTGCCCAGGGAAGCTGTGGCTGCCCCATCCCTGGAGGGGTTCAAGGCCAGGCTGGATGGGGCTTGGAGCAGCCTGGTCTGGTGGGAGATGTCCCTGCCCAGGGCAGGGGGGTGGAATGAGATGATCTCTAAGGTCCCTTCCAACCCAAACCATTCTGTGATTTATGACTTTTGGACCCTCACACACTAGAACCTCTCCGCTTAGCGCACAAGGCCAATAACCTCACATACCAGTAACAAACTCCGCCGTGGATGTTTTCACCCAGGACCATGGTTCTCAGTAAAGTCTTCTCAGTGACACAACGCAGGGATGGGAAGTGGCCATGCTCCAGCAAGCCACAGACTGAAAACCAGGAGGTGGCTGATGCTGCAGGATGGACACCATGAGCAACCTTATAGGTCCTGTAACACTGCAGGCAACCAACTCAAAATCTCAGCCTCTCACTTAAAAATCAGAAAGGCGATTTGATTTTATCTTTTAAAGTCCAATTATTCCTGCAGGAAGGCTGCTCCAGTCTCACCCTTCAGATGGTTAGGCACCTTTTTCTCCTTCTCCAGACTAAATATATTCACAGCCAACATCCAGCCATTTGTTCTCATTTATAGCCATTTGTCCCTGTTCTGATGCAGTGTTGCAAGGAAGCATTCGCCTGCCACAAGGGACACCGAGGACATTAGGATTCTCGCCCTTGACTCCCAAGGCTCTGGAATAAGTCACTGTGGTAGGGGTGGGGGAAGAGAAGGGATAATCTTCATCTAGAATACAGAAATATGAGAATAATCATATTCAAGAAACTACTTCAGTCTGATTTGTTTATACATTATCCGAGCGTTTTATTTTATTATGCATTTTAATAATGCAAGGGCTTAAAAGCTGGAAATGAGCATATTCCATGAGCTCAATATATTTCAGTTTGTACATCATCAATTGTTTTTCCCTGCGATTATGCAGTTTTACTTTATCATCCCTTTGATAACAATTTCTGCATAAAATTTGACTTTATATTTCATTTTTCCCTGTCTGTTATCTTAGCAAAATACATCCAAAACACCCTTTGTACTGCTGTACTAATATAACGGATCAGGAGAAGCTGTGGCATAAGAAATCAAAACCATAATAATGTCTTTGGGTTTTGCATTTTAAATACTGCATTCATTGTTGCACTGAGGTTTGAGATCCCTTTTCAGACATTACTGAGATTACCTTTGGTAATGCCTATTTCATTGTACTTTGATATAAAATAATGTATGTCATAAATCATCTAAGTGACTGTCATTAGAGTGAAAAGCACCTACTTATGATATGTAACAATTTGCTTTTCTAATTTGAAGAGGATTGAGGTATTTTAATTATATAAGGTCTAAAGCCCTTGTGGATGAAATTACAATTCAGTGTAAAAATCACTTTCTGCACAGAGCTGGAAGTTAGGAAATGATAACAGCTATACTCATCAATTTGTACTTTTGGGCTGGACTAAATACAGGAACAAATGATAACATTTTTAATGGGCAAAGATCCATAATTTCAGTAACCAAGAACATGAGACAACTCATTTTGGTTTTAACTTAAAAAAACCACAAATTTTTTAACATAGTTGACAAAAATCACCTTTTCAGATTATAAGCAGAAATTCTTTCAATCTAAAGGAAGACTGAAATTTTGAGTTGTGGGAACTTCATGGAAGTAGAGGCAGGGTTGGACAGAGCGAGCTATTTAAAATTATTGGCATGCTTCACGTTTTCAAGATTGCTTCCATTTGGAAGCGAGATGGGGGTTTGGAGCCTTTTCTGTGCAGAACAATTTAAAATTATTGGAGCACTTCACGTTGAAGGTGATCAGGGCTCTGAACGTGTACATTGAGGAGAGATTTAAAATTATGAGAGCTCTTCAAATTGTTTAAAACATTGATTTTATTTTTTTTTATAAAATTGATTTTTCAACCTTTTATTTCTTCAGTGGCTGAGTAATTACAGTAGACCAGAAGCTGAGGTGCTTCTGTCTGAAACCAGGACTTGCTTTCAGCCTGCCTTCCTTCTCATTCTCTCTCTTTTCTCCCCCTCCCTTTCTTAATAAGTCTTCTGGTTTCCCTCGTACTGGGACAGACACATCATGCTTTGTTCTTGCTCATAAATCTCTTTCTCTGACCAAGGAACCAGGAAATTCTTCAGGGTGAGGAGAAGGTCAGGTTGAAAATTCAGTTTGATCAGACCTGTACTGGCAAAACAGCACTATACCCATCTCGGAAAGCAACGCCAAACACAACTGGGATTGGACTTTTAATCAGTATTTCATCTGGAAGCGCCCACCAGTACGTCTCACAATGGAGGTTACCAGGACTCCAAGGGATTAAGGAATAACCATTAGTTGGGATTTAGTTACACTCACTTACGGACGCACAAGCACGGCTTTCCCTCCAAAATCCCCCTTTCTCTTGCTAAAGATGAACAACAATGCAGAAAACCCCACTGATTCATTAAGCAGATTTAGGTGTGCAGTATTTGAGAGAAATATCGCTTACTCCCAAAGGTTTGGGCTCAATCAGCCACAAGGAGGCTGAATACAATATTTCCCCTCATATTTATGGGTTGAGTTTTTGGGTTGTTTTTTTAATAGAAAACGTACTAAGCCTTCAAACTAAAGAGGGATTTTAATATAGACTATATTTAGGATGACATGGATAGGGTGGGAGAGAACAGGCTTATGTCAACTGTATCTTAGCTCGTGTAAAGCAGCAAAGCTCAGCAGGGACCAACAGAAGTAGGAGGCTTCACTTTGCTGAAAGATTCCTCCCTACAGGTCAGTTTAAGTCAAAGTATGACTGTTTAACTGGCAATAATGAGTAATTACTCACACAAGTAATCCTAAGGAACCTATGTAACATAAAAGTCCGTAATTTGCCTTAGTGATACCATTCTCAGAGGAAAAAAAACAAACAGAACACTTCACTGATCCTCCAGAAAGTACATCAGTACAACAGAGAAGGGATGAAGCATTAACTTAAAGGAATAATAAGTAAATAACTTTTCAGGGAACAATTTCTTGGATATATTTTTATATAAATACACGCACATATATAAGTTGATTGGTAATTTCTCCTAGCCCAGAAGATCCTCCATTTGCCTGTTTTTGAAATAAAACTATTTTGCCAAGGTTTGAAGTAGAGCTTTATGTATTTTGTAAAAGGCCATATCAAAGTAAAATGAACATATTACTGAATTTTTGTCAGCTTGAAATAACACCTGCCACACACAAGGTCTTTAGCCTTTCATGCACATCATAACTTCAGTCTAAATTTAAAGGAACAGGGAAAGCAATAGAGCAAAGCTACCCAGATGTTGTACGGTCTGTGCAATTGTAAATTTAAAAGTACCAGCTTTCCATCCAGATTTTAATGCACCAGAAACAATATGAAAATTCCAAGCCACACCGGATTATTGAAATGTCTGGCCATTTTGAAATGAATTTTGGAACAGATGTACAGAGGTAGGCAATAAAGCTGTGATAATAAGGAACATTTCTACATCATCTCACAAAACTGCTAATCTATAATGAGGACCAAAACTATTCATGAGAGAGGGTGGTTTTTATTATTTTTTTTTTCAGCTCCAGTTCGAGTATTCCGGTTCCTTTACTCAGTTGTTAGATTTTGTTATTGTTGTAAAGCATTTGGTAGCTATCTGACAGTATCACTTCTAACCCACAACACAGGCAAGCGAGCAAGTAACTTCACTTCTTCGTCCTCTTTGTTGAAGGCAAACGGCACAGAAGGAGAGCAGCTTAGATCATTTATTGTGCTTTAATTTATTAGAATTAACTTCAAAATCTGTGCTTTTTGACAGCAGTTACTGACTTTAGACATCTCCTTTGGGGTATTCAGACATCAGGAAAGACCCCGATTTTAAGACAATGTAGAACATCTGCACTGCAGAACAAGAGACCGGCAAAGCAAAGTTTTGGGGTGCCCAGCTTAAAACCCCGCTGCTCTGAAATGTTTTCTATTAAAGAATAACATCCCAAAAGAAAGAAACTATACTCTTGGGTGGATAAGATGGCCTCTAAACATTAGGTAGGCAGGGCAGAGCAAATCCTTCATTAGATGGATCAGAAAAGATGGAGAGAGTAGGCAAGCTTTGAGCTCCCAACTGCTTCCACAGGTCGGCTGAAAGAAAAAGGTGATGCCTTCTTTTAAGCTTTCAGGTGGCCTGCAGAAGGGCTTGAGTGCCTGAAAGCTTATCAAACCTTACTCACAGATACCCAACTAAATTACTTCGTCTATGAAAAGATATTATCGCTTCCAACAAACCCCGTCATGCTGACATAAAGCAGATTAGTCAGGCAAGTTGGGTGCTGTGCCGGCTTAGGCTGCATACCAAAGCCTTGAGTTTACACTTATTACTTACTACATTTTTCAGCCTATCTGTTCAGTTCATCCTGTTCTGAAAAAAAAAGAAAAGCACAGACACACATATTAAGCTGGGTCACTCTCAATTTCAAGGTGGCTAGATTTAAGCCATGTGGTTTTGTTGTTTGGGTTTTTTTTTTTTCCATCAGAGACATGAAATTTTGGTCTGGATCTGAACGTCCCTAAGCTGTGCAGAGTCATCTGAGTTTTCCACATCACCAAGAAGGAGCAAGAGACTGAGGGAGAGGGGGAAGAACATCTCGTTCTGATGAAAGAGCAATGATATCTTTATTTCAGCGAGTTATCCCCTGGAGTTAGGCCAGCTCCCTGAAGCATTAACCTGAACGCAGGTGACTGACAGTGCTGGCCTGACGGTCAACAGATACTCAGCTTTTAAATCTCCACCAAAAGTCGGCAACTGAAGCAGCTAAAGAGCAACTACTGGGCTGTTTCAGGGAAAGCCATCGACTCCTGAATCACCATTTCCCCACTCTTCTTCCCTTTTCCTTGGAAGTTTCCTATCCAAAAACTTGCTTAATGCTTACGAAACAGGACAGGAACACAGCCCAAGATAATTTTGCATTGGTATGCACCTGCTCATTCACTCCAACCCCACCCAAAAACTGCAGAGTTTTAGATGTTTTTTGGCTTTGTTTTTGCTTCAGGTAAAGGTATAACACTCCCTGTGCCTTGCGCAGGTCACCGGAGGATGAGAGAATGTCACAGAACGAGCTTTCTGTTTTCCTGACCTGAAGGAAGGCCTTATTTAGCACACTGTTTCACACCCATGTATGTCTCTGAGATAGCACATATTTCTCCTTGAACAAGTTTGTATGGTTGAAAGCATAGGGGCAAGGGGAAAAAAACCCCAATAATTGCTGAGGAGAAATCTTCATCTGACCTGTATCGTTTAATGAACTGGGGGAAGCAAGAGTGGGAAAGGAGAGAGAGGCAAAAAGGAGGCATCCAAGAATGTCAGAAGCGGTGCCGATATCACAGCCACCTTGGCTGCAGCTCCCGCTTCCCACGATGGCACTTCTCTAATAGCACAGCTGGCCTCCGTGCCTCCAGCCAAGGATCCCGAGCGATAACCGCAGCCACAGCCACACCGAGCGCTGCGGCGACAAGTGTGAGATATATCACAAAGGTGCGGGAAGGCAGCAATGTGGCACTTCTCGACACGACACCTAACAGGTCAGCCTGATGCAAGGCTGCTCCCTATCCATTTGGCCACATCTCCCTACTTTTGGTGTGAAATCATCGTTTTCTAGTCAGTCACACTGGTGTTCCAGCTTCGTGTTCCAGCAGAGTGAAGAAAGGTTTAATTTAATAGCAAAAGAGTTAAAGGTCTAAGTGCTACGATTACATTTAAGACAACAACTTGGAAAGTTAACAACAGCCTTGTAATTAGGGATCTGAGTGAGACATCACAAAGTTCAGGCTTGAATCCATGTTCTGCCACAGTTTTTCTGTATTATTTTTGGACAGCCTCTTAGTTCTGTACAATTCAGTTCCCCATCTGTAAAATAAATGCTTCTTTCCTTTCTTCGCATCTTGAATTACATTCATTTACTGTACTGAAATCCACGGAGCCCAGATCTTATCCGGGACTTTGAAGAATTGTATAAAAGAAAATCACTACGATTACTTAGGCACACAGATGCGTGTGCATGCACAATGAACTATTCAAAGTACTGCTCCAAACTCACTCACTACTTCCAGAACACTGAAGAAAGAATACTCTTCTGTTCCTAAAGGCCCTTCCAAGCAGTAGACTGCTTGTCCACACTGAAGGCATAAAAGCCAAGAAGAAAAGAAAACAGAATATTTCAAAGGACAGTGAAAGCTTGGGTGATTTACAAGTTTTTAGACATTTTAATGTGTTAAAAGTAAGGAATATAAATTCGTATTCATCTTAAAACAACTGTGAACTGTCCCCCAGCTTTCTCTTTCAAAACACTACGTTGCATTTCCCGAGTGTGGGCTGATGGAGCAGAGTCTAACTTTAGCGGTGCCTCATGTCAGAAGGGAAAAAGCTACTTGTGGGGTCGTCCATCCCACCTGCCCACCCTATACAGCCTTTTATTTTATGTAGCGGTAACAGCTGCAGAGGGAAGTGATAGGAGTACAAGATGGTCTGATATAGTGCTCTAGATGTGTTTAATATAGCAAAAATATACGTTCTCAAACTGTCATCTAATTTTATTTCATAAATCAGAAAAATGAAAGACTACCACAGACACCACACAAACACTGACCCCTCAAACTGATGGAGCATCAGCCAGAATACATAGCCCGTGGCACACTGACTCACATTTCCAACTTCTTGACTCAAAGCACAATTTTATCCAAGGCTGGAAGAATGCCTAAACCACACAGCACAAGGAGCACTTATTTGTGACTAGGGATGGAGTCTTTGTCAATCCATCACACAGAATACTTTGCTCAAAGGACATCAAAACAAAGCTTTTTGACTGAAACAGTTTACCAAATCCAACATAAATTTGACAGGAAAAAAAATGTTGCCAAGTTCAAGTCTGAGATCCTCTTTGGAACTTAAAAATAGGATTTGGAACAAAGTTTCATAGAAAACAGTGCTGCGTTTGGAAAGCAGGTATCCATGCATACACACCTGAGCTCCTCCCAGTGTCTTGAACCTGACCTATCTACTGACAGAGAGCCCAGAAATAATAAAATTTAAGTAATTGACTGCAAAGATTAAAACAGCTGCATAAACATCTACTTGAGCAATTTCTATCTCCGGATATTGTTTTGAGTACTGTACCGATTGCTCTCAAATCACAAGACCATAAAATACCTTGAGAGGTCCTCTAATGCATCCTTCCCCAGCCATCCTGCAGGACAGGGGTGACTATATTAATTTCATTGCTGATAAGTGTTTTTCTAACCCATTCCTACTGACCACCACTAACAGAAACTTCATGGCTTCACCAGGCAATCTACTCTAGTTCATTGCCACTATTATTTCTGGAGATGTTTTCCTAGCATCTAAATCTGGAGCTCTCCTGCTGTGATTTTGGCCTCAACACAAACTTGTAAAACAGGTAATTTAATTTTTTCAAAAGCCTTCAATGTACTGGAAAATATCTGTGTCTAACTGCAGATAGTGTCTCTTAACAGACAAGAGAACTTTATTCTTTTCCAATTCCTCCTCATAAGCCATGCTTCCCAGACCTTTGACTATTCTCACTGTTATCCTCTGGACTCTTTCCAACCGACGCACATTCTTTGAAGAACAGGAGCAAAACTAGTTGAGACCTTATCAATGCCAAGTATTACCTACGGTGTCTTGAGAGGTAGGTGCTTAATAATTTCCTAGTACAAGGACTGACTTTCTTTGCAATACTATGACTTGATTTTAAATTTGCATTCAGCTTGTAATCTGGCTATAATTCACTAAAACTTTCCTGAAGTGTTGTCACCTGCCCAGTAGTTACACAACCCACACTCATGCAGTGGATTACTTTTTGAGGTTAGACCCTAGATGAATTTCATTCCTTTTTTTTTTTAATTTTTGGACCGGTTCCTCAAATTGTATATGCCTTTCTAAATTCCTAATCCT
Source organism: Rhinoptilus africanus (assembly GCA_013400135.1). Lineage (NCBI taxonomy): Eukaryota > Metazoa > Chordata > Aves > Charadriiformes > Glareolidae > Rhinoptilus > Rhinoptilus africanus. Next base: position 84,830 of record VXBO01007967.1, read on the forward strand.
GTCCTCCAGTATATTTGCAGGCCCTTACAGGCTTCATGTTGTCTGCAAATTTAATAAGCATACTCTCTGCTGCACTGTGCAAGTCATTAATGAGAACATTGAACAGAGCTGGAAGCAGGACAGATAGCTGTGGAATATTACACATCACATTCTTCCAATTGGATAGGGGAAAGCTGATAACGATACTCTGGATACAATTAACCAACTAGTTCTGCACTCAGAGGAGTCTCATCTGGTTTAATCTCTTTTCCTTTCTCCATTAAAGTACACGCATTCCATCTACCCTTTTCCAGTCCATTCTCAGTGGATTCTCGAGAAAAGCTAATGGTTCAGGAATGGCTTCAAAAACTGCAATTCATCAGACCCTACACGAGAAGGGAATGTCTATTCTGTCTAGGTACTTCTTCCTCCCCTGCTGTAGGCTGAGATCTAACACCTTCACTGATGCTAGATCCAATTTATTCATTAATTAAAATCTTTGGACTTTGACTGCATGCGAATTTTCAAAGACATCAGAGAATTTAGCTGTGCATCCAGCACTTAAGCCTGGCAATTTAAAAAAGAAACTTGAGACCTTGCCTATACCTCATGGCTTGACTTGAAATTAGAGCCCTGACTGCTCAAGCAAAAGGTCAGATGTACCCGAAATGCCAGTCCTGGCTCTGGTAAGGACTTTGGAAGTTAACCGCACAGACCGAATGGGTGGCAGATCTAGATTAGATAATACTTACAAGTTCTTTGTTCCCCATCCCAATACCCAGGTTCAAAAGATGGGATGCTACAAGAGTACTGTTTCACATGCAGTGTCCTCCTAGAATCTGATAGCATTAGTTACCATGAGAGCTAAGCACTTCTGCCTCTCTGGAGACAGCCAAGGGAAGTAATCCAAATTAATTTTAAAGCAGGATTAGTTAAGTCATCTAATTAGCTAATTACATCTCAGCAAGGAAATACTTACTGAGGCCTAGGGTGGACTAAATCCATTTTCAAAGCCAGGCCAACTTCAGGCGATGTTCATTCTGCACAAGGGTGTCTACACAACTTGCACACTGTGAATTTGCACCTAATTCAAATGAACATCCTGAATGTCCCTTTGGGGGAAAACTAACACAGAACGGAGTGAGCATCGTGGATTTAAAAAAAAAAAGCAACCAAAACCCCCACACTCCACTTTTAAAATGAATAGCTCGATGATTCAGACTTGGACCGAAATCTATTTCCTATGTGTTACTTAATCAGACAGCAAACAAGGAGCCAAAAATAAAGCTGTGTAAAGTGCTCCGAGCAGCAGGCAGAAGGGAGCTCCATCCCCTGTCCCCAGGCTGCCCTGGCGTCTCACGGCTTCCGATGGCTGCGGAGTAGCTGATGAGGTCAACGAGGATTCAGGGAAGCATGGTGTTAGTAGCCTAAAGCCCAGCCTAAAACACGGGTTTGTATTGAAATCAGGTATCAAAAAAAGGAGAGAAAGAAAGATACACTAGTTCCATGGCATTTTCACAGCAGAGCAGAGAGAGAGAGTGGTTGGGTTTGAATATGTTTGCTATGAGAAATGCAAAGGACAACTCATTTCTGACTCTTCCCCACCCACTGAAGTGTTTGGTATCACTGATGAAGCAGCGCTTTCCGCTGACCTTTTGGAAGTAGTTAAGGAGAAGATATTTTTGAACCTATACCTAAAAACAGATTCAATAAAACCAGGCAAAGATGGGACAGCCTTACCCACCAAGCTAGACAGCTAGCTCTCTTGCAACCAAAAAAGGAATTTTTGATGTTTTTATGGCCCTCAGTGCAATGTGAAAGCTTGTACCAAATTCTCTGGCATCTAGTTGCGCGTCAAGCAAAGGATCATTTACAAGTGACATTGGAAAACTGCCATTTTATACAGGACACGTAGAGAGTGGAAAGTCTGCATTTCCCTATAGATCTTTCACACCATTTTCTCAGACAAAACCTAGTTTTCTCGGAGAGCACTTCAGCAGCCTCTGAGCAGAGCCAGAAGACTTTCTGTCAATCTTTCTGGATGCCCAGAGATCCCAGCACCTTCTGTGGGCAGCATATGACCAACCTCACAGCAGAAGTTTTCCTATTAGCCTGGCAGCGTGGCCTGCCTTCACAGCACAACATACACAGCTGTTCCTAGAATTAGCCTGCATGGACATAGCACGGAACACCCTTAGCAGAGGCAATAAAACGTTGTGCTCTGGAGAAACTGTAAGGGCTTTACATCCCTTTGACCATCCTCCACCTCCACAAGGACTTTAGCCCCCACACATGATGGTCCAAGGCTCACTGCCAGACTCCTTTAGCATCTCCTCAATCTTACACTGGTGAACCAGATCGACACTTGGTCTGGCTAGGTCTCTACTCAGTGAATTTCAAGAGGAGCGGAGAGCATTAGAAAGATGTAACACCTTCCTTGTTTGCACACAGTGTGACTTCAAGCCAATCTGAAGGAGCCCTGAGTCAGCCAGAACTGAACCTGCTCCTTAAACAGCCCCTAACATCGGCAGCTCCAAAGGCACCCATTAGCTCTATCACTAGATGCTATCAGAACAGAAATCAACGTAACTGACTTTTAAAAAAGCTAAAAATCAGTGACACAAGCAGAGAATAAAGAAGGGCTTTGTAAATTAATCATCCCATCTAACAGAACAGGTCCTTTACTGCAAGGTGGCTCTCAACCCAGCCATCCTTCATTAGGCTCCTGCTGCAAACTCTGGGGCATCAGAAGTTGTCTCCTTTCCTGCAAGCCCCGAGGCCAACCTGCGCTCGTGCTACTGAACTCCTGCTCTCTGAACTTCACGTCCTTTCCTCTGCTCACGGTCAGAATCGCTGTGGGAACTCTCCTCGGATAAAGACGTTCAGTGCTCCCTGGGAACCATCGATATTCCTCTCCAGCCAAACCATTCCACTGGACCCAGGAAGGCAAGCTGACAGCTTTGGTCTCCACTCTGCCCACTCAACACAGACACTAGTGTACAGCAAGTGCATAAATAGGGGCTGGCACAAAGCAAAGGGAGCCTGCCTGCGTTCCTGCTTGACAAACAGACCCACAAGTCACTTCATGACCTTGCAGAGATTAAAGTCCATCTAACAATATTGCCAGCCAAACGAAAAAACATTTTGCAAGGTCCCGAGTACCTCCATGGCTTGCTGATCTTACCGGAGTTTGAGGACATGCAGGCAATTTCGGGCATTTTGCAGAATCAAGTAGTGCTTGAACCTAAATTAAAAGAGCATCCCAACCAAACAGCAGAGAGGAAAGCTGCTGAGCGGTCAGGCTACTGGCAAAGCAGATTTGGAAAAAGAAGCCTCTTTAGTCTCTTGAAATGCCTGACCCTTTAAACCTTTAGAATGGGGAATTTGGAGATCTGACTTCATTTTTTTTTTTTTTGTATTAGCCCCAAAAGTGAAAACGATCTGCCAAGCACAGAAAATATCATTTTTTATTTCTGTAATTCCTTAAACGAATGCACATGTCTTCTGTAAGAGTTATTTTTCCCAAGCATTTAGAATTACTCCGTTTTCTCCTCTTGGGAAGACAGTAGAACAAAATGGGAAGCGCTACATGAGTATACAAGGAGATGGTTCCAGAGCTGGTTACTGGCTTTCTGCTCTGTCATCTGGGTATTTATCTTTTGATCAAACTACAGCGACATTGGTAATTGCACATTTGTGACAAGGACGCACTTCTGCCATAGCATTTGTGCAGCAGCGAGGAGCGATTATCTCATGGCACAGGTCTATTATACCATCCCCTCACTGAGTCAGTTTTCTTACTGTTACTGAAGCACTTGAACGGTTTTGCTTTCTCATGTCAGTACAGCAGAACAACTGTGTGAATAACCTGACAATGAAGAGCGCTATTTATCCAAATGAGTCCTCTGGTGCCTTCTTGCACCTAGGCTGTATTATTTCATTTCGTTTGATTCACAAAAATACAAATAAGTGAGAATTTATTCCTCTGCCAACAATTAAAGGAGCTACTTAACAAATAAAACATGCCTGCATTTGAGGCCCTTTCATGCACAAATTCCTCAGAACTGAATGTATTTGCAGAACTCACAGGCAAGTTCCTTTCCTTTCCATTGAGGAAAGGAAACCCCAACGCCATCGCCTTGGCAGTCACAGCCAAAATGACACAAGGACACAGGCGAGGTGCTTGCGTTACCCGAGGGTAAATCCCAAACCACTCCATGTCAAGCTAAAGGAACAACGTGGCTGTGCTTTTGCGGGGTACAAGACCTCTCCCACAGAGATGACGGCCCAAACCCCATCTGCTACAGCAAGCGTCTCAGCATCAAGCCCTTGGTGACATCTATCACACAAGGAGCAAGTTATCGCGTTCACCATCGGCTACATCGGCCAGCCTGACTGAAGTCTCACGTTGCCATTATCTAATTTGAGGTGTCGGAGACAGAAGTGACAAAAGCAAGTCCCCCTCCAAAAAAAAAAAAAAAAAAACATCCACAAAGCAGCG
>VXBO01007967.1:89321-233189 GCA_013400135.1 Rhinoptilus africanus
GTCAGCCAGTCAGAAACCGGGGAGGAGCCACCTGGAACGACGATGGCTTGGTGCTCAGCTGGGGAGCCACCACCCAAACAGCAGGCTTGGCCCCACAGTAAAGCAGACCACCACAGTCTCTGTCATCACTACAATCCTGAGCTGATCCCAGGACTCTTCTGACATGGATATTTAAGTCACTGAGCACTATCAGGCGTGGAGCCCTCAGTGCCAGTGAAGTGATGAAATTCGGTGGCTCACGGAGGAATGCCACAGTACGGAAGCGCACATCGAGCATCATCACAGTACTCCCACCTCAGCCCTCCTCCAGCACACAGGCAACGCTGCCTGACTTTCCTCCAGGTTTTGGATCGGAAGGAAATCCTACACGTGGCACAAAACAAGGCGGTGGCAATAACTGCGCACACAGGCACACAAAAACTCACCCAACCCTGCAGAAGAATCCTCTACACAGGTCTCAGATGGAAGGTCTCGCCTCCGATTAAGGCATAGGAAGGCACTTTATTTGTCAGCAACACTGGTTGCTGTTAAAAGCATTGGAGAGTTTTGCCAGCTGTCACCACTGCCTTTGGAGTGTTAAACATAGGTAAAAGCTCTAGTTCCAGAATTAAATGCTGCTGCTTAGTGCACTTCAGATCACAAACACGGATTTGGTTCCCCCTCATCCTAACTCTGTCTTCCCCACAGCCCTTGCAGGCTTTAACCTCTGTGAATGTCCTGGGACAGAGCTTGTAGTTTCTAACACATTCCCAGGAAAAACAGAAAAGTCCAAATCCCTTTTATGGCATAAGCACAGTGATTTCACAAAATAAAAGGAAAATTAAAAAAAAAACCCACAAACCAAAGCCAACAACAGGGAAGGTTTCACCAAATCTCAAACCTGCTCATCAGCACAAGGCTGGACATACAGTTTTGCCATCCATCCAGCTCACCAAACACAACAGGAAACACCACCAGAATGCCCAAATATGGCAAAAAGCAGCTGAAAATAAAATTAAGAAAAGGCTAACAGAGGAATTGGTGACTCCACGGAGCCAGCACAGGCACAGCCTCCCATCACTATCCAAATGTCTCAGAGCACCTGCGGTTATTCTGTCCTTGACAATGTTCATTTATCCAGGACTAAATATGAGATTTCTAAGCTGGATTTGTGAATTCCTGCAGAGGCTTTGATTGAGTTCCTGACATGCTGCAGGGAGGCATAACCAGAGTCAAGATTTACATGCCATGCTCGCTTAATCGCCTCTGCAAAATGCCACAAAAAGGAGATCCCCTTAAAAAAAATACATGCAAAAAGGAAAGAGTGAAAACCACTTTTTTCCACACACGTGGGAGACTTGTCTGCGCAAGAGGTAGGGCTGGTGGAGGACACTCTTTATGCCACACAGCTAATTACCTTGGGTCCTCTTATCAAACAAATGGACTGGGATGATACGCCAATAACGGGAGGAAGGATCTAATTGAGGGATACCAGGGGGTAACACAGATCTTCTTGTTAAACTAAATTTGTTAATCTAGTGTATATGAGAAAAGGGCAAATGGGAGGGAGAACTCCTCCTTGTTAAACATTTACCAAATGTTGGGTTATTTGAGCCCTGGGGAGAAGTAAATGTATTCACTACTTAAAGGCTGGAGCATTTGGTCTTCTCGGTTGGAATTTATCCCCGATTTGAAAGGAACATTTTTTCCCACTTGGAAAGGTTAGCAGCCTTTGTCTGTGCGAGTGATTTAATATAATGGACCATGATTATTGTTGGATTATTATAATGGCAGATTGGCACAGTTATAGTTAAAGTTTTGGCAGAGTTTGTCTCATAAACTGCTATTTTACAACTCGGCTGTAAAAGTTTACTTCGGTCTGAAACTTGAGATACAAGATCTCAGTCCAGGAGGAGTCTTTTTTACTTTAAGCCAAATTAAAAGAAAAAAAAAAAGCTTGAAAATTCTCCCGGATAATGTTTAAGTTATGCAACTATTAAATACAAATTGAAATCTACTGGCTGAAGACACTTGACGGCATTTGCCTGCTCCTGAATGCCTTCGAGCTAAATGAAAATATTTTCAACCCCTTTTATGTAGAAACATGGCTTTCCCACTTTCAGTATTTTTGAAGAAAAATATGCAATAGTAAAACAGCTGGGGTATTAAACAGAAAAATGAAGAGAGTGTGCGCCACAAGCCACTTTCTTCAATACTATTACTTGCCTGTACTTGTTATTAAGAATGCAATTGATTTTTTAATTTTGCATATGTAAATATACAATCATTTGTTTTAAATCAATGTTTGCAAAGTTTTTTTTTTTTTGTAATGTACTAGTATATTGAGGAAAAATTAATCTTGTTTTAAAAGCCCCTCTGGCCATTATAGAGTAAGACTATAGGATGAACCAAGTCCAACACTTTATCATCTGCACAAAGCCACTGAGTGTTCTCCAAAATTCTTGATTCTTAAAGGCACAGTAGCCAAGTGACCACATCAATTCTCATTTCTGTTCCCCAAAGAACCCTAAAGGAACTCAAATACCAGACTATGAAAATACCACTTACTGGCACTGTAACCCTACCATTTATATCCAAAGATATTGCAGATGGCAAATATACCAGCAATCCTAGAAAAAAAAAGGTTTGCGGAAATATAGGGCAGTAAGTCATTTCTGGATGAAAGCTGTAGAAACTATAATAAAGAACAGGATTATTCAAGATAAGGCTAAAACATGATAAGCTGAGGAAGAGCCAATGTAACTTTTGTAGAGGAATGTCATGCCTCACAATTCTGTTAGAGCCCTCTGAAGGAGTCAGTCAGCGTGGATAAAAGCGATCCAAGCAATATAGCGCACCCGGATCTCCTAGGTTCTCTCAAAGTCCTTCTACAGAAGTGCAACAAGAGGTTTTAATAATTGCATAGAAGACTAGAAACAAAACAGTAATTAAGTGGTCATTTCTCAGAGTGGAAAGAACATTTCAAAAGACATGTCCAATACCTACTGCTGTTTAATATATTCATTAATGGTCTGGGAAAGGGGATGAATATTTTCACTACTTCAATACTTTGATATCAGCAGCCAAACTAAAGGTAACCATAAAAAGCTGTAAAAGGACTCTCTGCACTCAGTGATAAAATGACAAATGAAATTCCATGTCAATAAACACAAAGTAATGCACTTGGGGAAAAAACCTGGAGTCATAAATACACAAGGATAGGTTTTAAGTTAGGTATAACCATGCAGGAAAGAGGTCCAGGGGTCTAAGTAGGCAGTCCACGGAAAGGAGAGCCCATTCCGTGGAGGATGTTAAGAGGGAAAATGAGGATTAGGCATTTTAAGGAATGGAATAGGGAGCAAAAGGAAATTCTGATCATTGCCTAAACCTGCAGCCTGACTCTAAAGTTCTGCTTGCTCATTTAAAAAAAAAAAAAAAGAAAAAACCACAAAGGAGGGCATGTGGAATTGCTTTCAAGACAAGCCTATATAGGTAAGGATCCTTCATCTTGGAGAACACCATGGGGATGTGATCAGTAGATAGTCAGTAGATAAATCCATAAACAGCGTACAGAAAGAACATAAGGAACTATCATTCATCACTACTTACTGTAGAAGAGTTAATGGATATTCAAAACAAGGAGGAAGCCCCTGTGCCATCCTTTGTAATTAAACAGCAGAGTACAGAAGCCCAGGAGCCAAAAGCACAAGTGGTTTCTAAAAAGAATTAGGAAGTTCACGGAGGAAAGTTTACAGGCAGACAGGTCTTCTCCCACTTTACCTCTGCTTCCCTATAATGCTCCACTCCCTCCCTATCCCTGTCCACCGCTTGCTCCCTGCCTCGCTTTATTACCCAGAGCAGATACAACCCTGCCTTCATGCAGGCATCTTTGCCTGCATCACTTCTCCTGTCAGCACCCTTTACTCTCACCAGCACATCTAACCCTACCTGGTGAAGTACCCATTCTGAAGGTACCTTTACTGAAATACTTTCCCAGAACACCTGAGGGATTTTGGGATGCGAAGAAGGGCCAAAGACATCTCCAATACAAGCCTCAGGCCAGTTCCAGGTGCCTTTAGCCTTCAAACTCATGGCCCCAAGCAATACCACCAGAAAACGTTGCTGTTCTGGCATCAATACAAGTTTCCAAACTCATAACATGCAAGCTGTTTCTACCCAATATTTTGAGGTTAACCTCCCAGTTTTCTTTGAAGCCACTTTTTCAATACTGAGACGTTTATATGGCAGGGGGTTGATGCAAACAGCTCTGGCTCAGGACAGCAGAATCAGGAATCTCTGGGCTCTTTGGGGGAGCTGTGTGATTATTTCCCCCTCTTGCTGAATGGTGGGTCTTGAAAATGCTGGCTATGCACTGGTGAAAACTTATCCATACGGGTTTCTGAGTACCAAACAAAATGTTTTCCCTAAAAAAAAAAAATAATTACAGAAGTTTTACTGTCTGACCCCTGCGGTTTGCACTCTTGCTGCGCAGAGGAGTACTTGAAGTTATCTTTGCCCTGCTTAATCCCCCTCTATCCTGTGCTACACTTTAGAAATCCATAAGAGAAGCATAACCAGCAAGAGACTGCTGTGCTATTTCAAACACGCCTCCCGGTGCATCCCGTGTACTCTGCAAAGCGATGGCCAACCTTCATCCTGACCCAGCTCGTTTCATTGTGGCTCCTCCACACACCCACAAACGCTGGGACCAGTCTAAGAGTACTGAAGGTCAAGACAAACTCAAAATTAAACTAATCTGCTATCTACTTAATGACAGTTAACATTTTTCACAGGGTAAAAAGCATTAAAGGCAGCCTACAGCATCTAATATTGAGTTAAATTAATTTTTTACTTTTTAATCCCACTTGTAGCACAGTTTGTAACATTCCAAGTCATATTTATCTTTTGTGTATTAAAATACGATGCCATTCTATAAATAGCTACAGGTTTCTTGGCAATGTTGGTGTGACAGCGGATTAATTAAACTGGAAAGCGGAGAGTGTGGGGACTAGATTTATATAATGAAAACAATATATCTGCTAACACTGGAGAACTGCTGACACTGTAATAATGCTGATATTAATATTTGGTACAGAACATCCTAGAGTGCATTACTAAGAGGGTTAAATCTGGTGGGCTGAGAAATGATCAGAACACAGAAATTACCAGAGGAAAATCAAACTGTTACTTCACTATTAATACCAAAAGGCTCACTCCCACTCAGGAAGATTCACTGATATCTTCTATTTTAATACTCACTGCCTGCAAGGATCAGTCCACTAATCTCCCAACCTGAGCACTGCAGCATTTGCCAGAATATTTGGATGTTTGGTGGATTGTGTCCCTAGACAACATCACACCAATATGGAGTCAAATGTGGACCAGATCAATCAACGAGAATAGAAAAAAATATGAAAGTCTATCCTGTCTTTCAGCATACCAGCTAGCTAATACAGCCAATCTGTTATACGGTTTTACGTTAACGTAGCCCTTGTGAATTCAAAACCAACCCCGTCACACTGTGGAGAATGAACAGCCAAACACCACCTCAAAACAACCACTTTGGCTTTATGAACTTTTTCCAGGATTTCACAGAAAGTCATCTTCAAAGTTTACATAAAACAAAACCAGGAAAAAGCAGGAAATAAACAGAGAAGCTAACAAAAAAAACAAAGCAAAACCCCATAAATACAAGATGTTCCAGAGCATTTAAATATTCAATAATGTTAAAACTCAGCCAAACTTTACTTCGCTACACTCAGTAAATGAAAGGCACCTACTAATTTCCCCTTCTTACCTTCTGCATTCCAAGTTCTGCTTCATCCCAGGGCATTGCGCATGATGACAACAATTTATAAAACTAAGTTATTTATTAAAATTATAGAGTAAAGAGTCAGAGCAAAGATATATATGCATGTCGGTGGTCCAAATAAATTAGGGTCATTTTCATCAGTAGATGATGACAACTTTTACATTTATTATAATATTTTCCACATAACTATTCTATCTGGTGACATTTTTGCACATATATTAAGTATATGTGACAGTATATAATATATAGTTAGATATTTGACCATTGCTAAATGCAGCAGTAGTTTGAATACATTTACACACTGTCAAATATTTTAGACTTTCAAGTGATGCGTTTTAAAACACAGTAAAATGAAGATAATTTACAGAGGAAGAGAAAGATTCTGCTCTTGGCTACTAATAAGTAACCTCAGCCTCCTGACAGGTCTGAGAGTACCGGACCACATCTTTATTACCTTTAAAGGCACAAGCCATGTTAGGAAATAACAGAGGTGGGAAGATGCTTATAGGACCAGGCTATCTGTATAAATCAGTACAGAGCTATTGATAAAGTTATATTAATTCTCCCCAGTTGAGAGCCTGCTCAAATAACTTAAATTCCTGTTTCTGTAGAATACACCCTGACGTGGGAAGGGGAACATGATCAAAGGCAATGAGTTTTTGGGGCAACCTTACTTCTGGCACTTGGCATTTTTATTTAACTGAACAGATAAAGTTTATAGTGAGACAATAACAGAAGGTAGATCCTGCCCAGCTTAATCTACTTCAACCCAACTCTTGTCTCCATTCTCCTCCCCAGCCAGCCCCCATCCCTTCAAAGCCACGTCCCTTAATTCATGACCTTGTCCTCCACCTCCAACGTCCAAGCCTCATCTCCTGACCTCATTTCCCATCTTTCTGGGGAGAGTCCAATGCCCTTGTCTCTTGCCAAATCCTCCCCAGGGCTCACTGTCCCTCTACTCCATCTCTCCCGCCTTCCCAATCCTTCACCTTTCCAAGCAAACCCCTGGCTTCTGGTCTCACATTGCCTGCTGTCCTATTCTTCTCCTCTGCATCTAAATTGGATAGTTTCTTTTCCCCTCCTGCCCCCAAGCAGCTTTCAGGGCTAACACAGAGGTGTAGGCTTCCTAGCATAAGTGTTCACCATCCTCTAAAAGCCATGGAGAAATGGGCAGCTCATGGAAAGCACAACTTCACCTTCCACCCTCCAGGATTCCCACCCTGTGGCTGAGGCAGACTCAGAGGCTCTTCAGCTCTTTGGGCAGAAAGTCTTATGCACCACTAAAATCCAGCTCCTTGCTGCTGAATTTGCATGAACTAAGTTTGTTAAAAGCCCAAGAGCTTTGCCAAATTTGGGTGGATTTTGACAGAAACCGCAAAAGGCATATCCTTGAAACAAAAGCCAGTTCGCTGCCAGCTTTCATGCCTCTGCTCCAAAGCATGGGTGTGCCATGAAGCTTTAAAGAAAAGATCACCAGAATTGGGGTTTTGCCTTTATGTTATTATTTTTTTTCTACTGTTGTGAAACACTGTCATTCCAGCCTCCCTCCTGCCCCACTCCACCTCCCAAACCTATTTTGAGGGATTGTTTTGGCTGAAATTTTGCAGTCTGGAGTAGATACCTGGAGGGGAACTCACATTGCTGTTATGGTTTGAGGAACCCACAACAATTTATTGTTGTTTAAACAATTATTCTCTCACCTGATGACCCCTCCCCCATTTTGGGAAGGAGAATCAGGAAAAAACCAAGGAAACACGAGGGCTTATATATATATATATAAAAACGGCTTTAACAGAATAAGACTAGGCAATTAATGTTATTTATGCTAAAGAACCAGGATTGATCCCAATGCCAATACACAAGGATTATACTCAGCCCATTCCATCAGGAGGAAGCTGTGCACTCCCAGCAGTAGGCAGTAAATGTCAGACACTGGGAGCGCGGCGGCTTCGGGAGGAAGGGAAGGGCTCAGGGGCAGTGGGGCAAGAAATTCTCGGGTTCGTAGCCATCATGGAAGAGAGAGAACTTCTCAGCAAACTTTCTAATTTATATCAAATGCGATGTTCATGGTATGAAATAATCCTGTTGGCTAACCTGGGTCAAATGCCCAGGTCTCGCTCCTCCTCATCCCTGCCCCTGGCTCACTCAAAACCACTNGATACCTGGAGGGGAACTCACATTGCTGTTATGGTTTGAGGAACCCACAACAATTTATTGTTGTTTAAACAATTATTCTCTCACCTGATGACCCCTCCCCCATTTTGGGAAGGAGAATCAGGAAAAAAATCCAAGGAAACACGAGGGCTGATATATATATAAAAACAGCTTTAACAGAATAAGACTAGGCAATTAACGTTATTTATACTAAAGAACCAGGATTGATCCCAATGCCAATACACAAGGATTATACTCAGCCCATTCNAAATAATCCTGTTGGCTAACCTGGGTCAAATGCCCAGGTCTCGCTCCTCCTCATCCCTGCCCCTGGCTCACTCAAAACCACTAAGACTTTGAAACCCACACACCATAGCTGGCTATAAAGTAAATATTTTCACAAATTGAGACACTAGAATCTTCTAAAAGTGCAGTTTTCCCAAGCATTAGAAAATAAATTAATCCCATGTCGCTCAAAACAGCACAGTCAAAGTGATTAAACTTAGCAAAGACACATGCACCTGAAAGCAGGATCTCCTAAAGGTCCCTTGATTACGAAGTGCTCTTCCAGTCCTAGTTTCTCAAAGCTTCCAGGAACCTTGGGACAGAGCACACTCGGGGAGGTGCAGGTTTCTGCTGCTGCCACAAGGCGCTTCACAGTTTGTAGGGAAAAAGGCTTTTAATTAAAAATCAGGCCCAGGAAAAGGGATGAACCGAAATATGAAACCGGTGCATCTAGTATTTGTTAATGGCTTGTTTTAAAATTTTGTGAGGTGCTTTAAGTCCAGGATAGGTTCCAGAAACATTGAAAAAAATATAAATAAATACAGTATTCCCCACCCTTGCCCCAAATGGGATATAAGCAACGACTGACAAGCTGCCTACAGAGACTAAGGAAGGAAACAGATGTAGAAACTTTTATAGGCAATTCCTCAGATTCACTAGGAACACTGGTTAAGCGTTAAACAAGAACGAGTCGAACACAAACAGTCATTTATGCATGTCTAAAACTTCTGTTTTGAGCCAAGCCAGCCCCCGAGCTACTGGAGATATCATCCTGGTCCTCACCTTCTCCAGGGGAACGCTGGCCAGGTGGCACCTCTCCGAGGGCTGTGCTGTGTCCCAAAAGGCAGCACAGAACACCACTGCACTTCTCATCTATTTATTATAAGCGTTAGAAGCTCCAGTTTCTGTCAGTTGTAGCCACTAGTGGATTCGACAAAACTTTGTTCTCCTGCTTCTTGCAGCTGACAGGGAAGCCAGGAGCTGCCCATCCGCAGCCACCCTTTCCTTTCCTCTTCCCCGTGCACTGCAAGGCACAGTGTGCAGTAGACAATCATTAAAATCCAACCGGCTCTCATTTGTGCTGCTAAACGTACCCAGAGGAGATCTAAGAAACCCCCCAGTTTGGCTTTCTACTCCTGAACTGAGACTTCAAACTATTCCAGGCGGTCAGCACTTCTCAGTCAACGCCATGGATGTGGTGCAGGAGCCAGGGAGAGAGAAACTCAGTTCAGATGATGGGAAACTATGCAAATGGTTTCCTTTACAGTATATCACAGAAAGCTCTGCGTACAGGTATTACATATGGCCACTCTGGAAGCTTTATGGCCATAACTGACTAACGGGAGGACAACATATACAAGAGACAGAGTTCACCGAAACACTCTGCTGCAGTTTTGGAGGTTCTGGGCTCTACTCCAAATTTCCCATTAAGCACCTACCCCCACCGGTCTGAAACAAAACACTCACGTTCCTAAAAAGCCGTCAAAACGCTGCAGTCCCCAGCCTCCGTACTGAGACAGAGGCTGCTTTAGATGAGACTGAGGGAGTGCAGGGATGCACATCTGTTCCAGGACCCCACCAAAATCCTTCCCTGGAGAGCAAACGCAGTCCCAGGCCAGGTACTTACTCTGCCAGAACTTCCCTGCCACTTGTTTCCCTCTGTCAAAGTCCTTGCAGGGTACACACGTTGATTAAATTCCTTCTTTCGGGAAATGGTTTAGGATAGGACACCCAAAATGAAGGCTTTTACAGCAGGTTCAGCCTTGCCACACGCTAAACACATTTTTCTTGCCTCGGTGACTGGCAACTGGTAGCCCCGAAAGCCAAAATCCCATTGCTACCTTGTGGCAAGATGGAAAGTATCAGGAAGCCCAGATTCACCAGCCCTATTTCATATATAAACCCTTACCCGTCAGTCTACTTTCACGTGCAGGAAAACTGTATCAAAGCAGCGTTTCCCATCAATGGGGAATTCCTGTTATTCAGGAATCAATAGATCAGCATCCCTTCCTTCTTAGGATACTGAGTGTTACTGAACGAAAGGCTGCCTTTAAACTCATCAGCTTGAATTCCTCTGCTGACAAACATGCACATCCCCACGCTAGTGAGAGGAATGGTAATTATTTCCCCAGAGAACAATAATTTTGCAATAAATTTCAGAAGCAGCATGATTTAACAAATTAAGCCAAGAGCCAAGGATGCTAAAATGCAGTTAACTTCTTTGAAGCTAGTGGTATCAAAAATTATTTCCAATATCCCTTTAAACGCTTTCACTTTGAAAGGATGAAGGCAGAGTTCTTGATGAGTTTTTAAAGGAGCAAGAATCGAAAACTGACTCTGGAGAAGCATTTTCCCAACTGGGAAATCACATTTCTCTTCCTAGCACTTTTTAGAACAGGAACAGTATTAATAGCAGTATCCCATTCAAAGGGACAGCATTTTTACTTTCTTTATTCAGATTTTTGGGGTTTTTTTTCCACATATTAAAATGACTCGTTTTACATCTTCCTAATACTCAGCACTGTGGGGTTCTTCCTATTTTGCAATTACCTTATGAAAGACACCAAACTGCTAAAAAAATGGCTAAAATTACAGTTTTCCTTAGGAAAATAGCAACAATGTCCTGCCAACATACAGCCTGTCAGGACGCTACGACTGTTAAAGGATTTCTGTGTAGCCGGGGGTTTCTGCTCAAATGTAATTTCTTTTTTTCTATGACACAGGGAGGAACACATTAAATTCCTAAAAAGATCCTTTCTCCATAAATGGTTCCTTCTCCCCTTGCTATGATAAATGCCATCTCAGAGACAGTGATACACATAAACGTTGAGGATTTAGAGTGCATTCCCAATACTAATATTAAACACATCCTTTAAACTTTTTTTGAAAGCTTTCGATTCCCCCCCCCCTTCAGAATCATTTAGTATCTGTTAAGTCACCTTCAAAGAATTTGCAAATCCTTTGAAGTACAGTACAAAAAATGGACTTCAACATCTTCTGAACAGTTGCAGGTAATGCGTAATAATTTTTGAAAGCGCAGAGAAATAACTGCCTAATGCCAAGTTACCACCTCCTACCCCAAAAACCTACTCTTGCCGAAGTCGATTTTACAAACAGGCTTTAGTTAAGCTCCCTTATGCTACAGTGGCATTGGGTATGAATGACAAGGATTTTTCCTTTTTCTTTTTGAATAACTTACATATGTTTCGTTTTTAGAGAGCAGATTCTTTTACAATTCCTTTGCAGCAGGGCTCTGGTTTGCAACATCATCTTGCTTTCCCTCTGTGAAGACAACAGATATCTTCGCTGCCTAATTTCTTACTTACAGATCTGATTCAGTGGAACTGCTGAACAGGAAGGTTTCTGTCTAACTGTCATAGATTTTTCCATTTTGTGACAACGTGGCCACAGATTGTCAATAATAAGCCTTTAGGAACGAAGCGTTCCTGAGCAGAGTATATCACTCCTTTTTAATCAATTACTAAAAATCTTTAAAAACACCTCTTAAAAGATTTCAAATTTTAACTCGCTCCAAATTCCCTTAACGTGCACGTGGCAGGGTGATGCTATTGCCCAACCACCTGAAAACAAAGATTTCTGGCGTATGAAAAAATAATTATCTCTCCTCTCCAAGTTCAGAGCGCAGAAGTTTTGCACAATTAAAACATTTTCAGAATCTTGCTAGTGGCCCAAAGGTTAAATACTTTTCTTTGCTAGTACAGACCACATAATTGAGAGGAAGCAAGTGAGTTTATTCTTTGAGAGACCATGAAAAAAAATCCCAGAAGTTTATTTGCGCTCGCAAATCCTTTCAGGTCGAAAGAACCAGCAAGATAATAAATTGTTTTTGCTGAAAACAGGAAGTTTGGCAGAGATGCAAAAGGACAGCTAAACTTTGGCTAGACAACCCAAAACACTCTGTTCCACTTTGAAAGTATTTCCAATAAAAAAAAAAAGGAATAAAAAAAAAGAAAGAAAAGTGAAGTGCCTCAAATCCATAGAAAGCTAAAGGAACAGCAAAGGCATCTGGCAGCAGTAATTTGTTGCCAAACTTGTGGTTGTGTTGTGCTGGTTTGCCAGCTTGCAGTAACTTGCATCAAGAGCCGCTGAAACCCACATTTATAAAGCCTCCAATGGTGTCAAAGCTAGAAAAGTCTCAAGGAGTCTTTTCTTTCTTCTTTTCATCTGACCAAGACCAAAGGAATAAATAAATAAGCATCATTAATAATGTTCTGGTGTGTTAAGGGAGACAGCACTATTCCGAGTCTCAGACTTGAGTCCTTGCAGGTTTGATGAAGAGAAGGCCAACGCAACACCCCTGGCTTGTGCCGCCTTCTCGCCACTCCTACCCCGACATCAGGCCCCCAGCAGGACAAGACATCATTCAGCACGTGACGCAACTTGAATGCAACAGCTTATAGGACACCAGTACATCCATCCGGACACCACTGGAAACTAAGACGCACTCCAGGCTTTCAGAGGGATTTCAAATGGGTTATAGGACAGGACCACCTGCTGGAGGGAAGCCAGCAATTAGGCTTGTGGTAGGCTCCAGCACTGGCCCCTTTTTGTTGATGCAGTGGCTCTTTCTGGCACAGTTTTGGACAGGGTGAGTTAGCTCCCTCCTTACCGACGGCCAAGCCAGGTTGGGGGGTTGCCACAGGCCAGGGATTGCTCCTAGGAAGCTGCTCAAGCACTGCTGACTTCTTTTAGGAATGAAAGATTTTAGACAACGTGGATACAAGCTGTACCATGACATTTGCCCAAAGGAACGGAGAACAAATCCCTAACCACTTCACTAGCACAAATCTCACAAATGACGCAGAGTCCCTTCCAGTACTGTACTCATATGAATAAAGTTTTTAAGTATGGAAATGTTAAATACATGAACTTTGTTTTTTGGGATAAAACTGGCCCTGATTAATCTGAGAGCTTCCCTCCCTAAATGCTGGGTTTGGCTTTTTCTCCCTCTTTTTTTCTTTTTTCTCTCCTCCCTCCCAACTCATATGAGTTATAAAAATGCAAATTTTCAAAATATTTATCATAAAGGACCACTGGATCCTTTGAGCCAACCAAAACATTATTTTCTGAAACACACAACTCTGAAATGCAACAATCATAGACTGATCTTTTTTATAAGATC
Organism: Rhinoptilus africanus; assembly: GCA_013400135.1. Taxonomy (NCBI): domain Eukaryota; kingdom Metazoa; phylum Chordata; class Aves; order Charadriiformes; family Glareolidae; genus Rhinoptilus; species Rhinoptilus africanus. The sequence continues at coordinate 102,695 of VXBO01007967.1, forward strand.
CATTACTACTGTTACACAAAGTCTTAACACCCAACTTTATAACGGAGATTATTTTTGACTATATATGTTTCTTTTAATCCTGAAAAAAGGCCTCATCACAGAGCTGTAAAACAGGGTGTGCCAAAAAGCGAGCTCAAATCTTTTTCTCATTTCGCTACCTCACTACAATTACTTGGTGAATTTAACTGCAGGACCTCTCATTTACAGCACAGGCAAGCCAAAGGAAACACACTGGTATACTATGAAAATGTAACACGCAGAAAGCTCGAATGCAAGTGTCCCGGGAAGTTTTAATGATTAGCAAGGATACCAATGAGGAGACGAAAAAAGCCCTACTGTTGTTTTACAGTGTTCACTCTGGGACACTTAAACACCAAGCTTTTAGAAGGATTTCAGCTAGGACTCTAAAGTTCTCAGCACCTCTGAGAGCCTAAACCAAGTATTTAATATTTGGCACCCTCAGCATCTGCTCTTTAAGAGTAACAATGATGACAATTACACCACCACCTCCTACACCTTACAACACAGCGCTTTTCATCTATCAAAAACAAAACATTCCACAAAGGAGACAAAATAGTACCATTCCTAGCTTAGAAACTGAGAAATACAAGTATGGAGAAGCGAAGTCACTTACCCAAGACCATTCAGCTGAAGCAGTAGCAGAGCCAGAAGAAGAAGCCAGAGTCCCCACACAGGTCTCCAACATAAGCCTTTAACACTCTGCGCCGCACCTTGAGCTTCATTAGAGCAAATGATATTATGCTTGACTCTCTCTCAGACCTGGGTTGAGCCTCAGCTATAATCTGGAAGCACTTCAAAAGCTGTGGAAGAAAAAAGCACTGTATAAATGCAAAGTGTGATTATTATTCAACAGATATTGGAAAAATGACTGCAGTTTGTATTTGTTTCTCTGTATTTGTGGGATTTATGTTGTTTCAACACTTGAACAGCTTTTGATAATGACACCATCTGTTAATTCTCACCCCTCACTAAATTAGAACAAGTAATGGAATTGTTAGACTGCAGTTTTACAGATCCCAGCTTAGCAAACAAACCCGAACCCAGGGTCAGCAAGATACATTACCAGCAGCGGGAAGCAGCAACCGGTCAGGCACAACTTCCAACCCAAGCAGAAGAAAAAGAAAAGGAGCATCAGGAAGAACACAACTCTCTCTGCAAACCCTTTGGAAGAGCTCTTTGTTAGGTTGTGCTCCCTTTTCCTGACCCTACCAGGTGAATACGGTTAACTGAGGGGCTGCTCGGATTGGTGGGGCAGCCCTGGGGAGGGGGTTTCAGCTCTGATTTGAGCTCTCTGCGGGGCGGCAGGGACACCTGGGTACAAGTTAAAGGCTCTCTGATTGTAACAAGCTTCAGGTGGGGAGAGTTCCAAGCAGTTTCCCTCTCCAGCCAGAGTCTTGTTAAATTAACATTGCAGGATTAAGGTCTAAACTGGTATAAATTATGATAATTTCATATGTGGAACACATGCATTACCTGTAGAAATGCCAACTGAGGAGGACCACAGGCACGTATTGGTAATACTTTTTTAAGTAAAATAAAAGTTTATAATCAACCTGTTGCTTCCTCTCCCTGCATTTTCCTTAAATATTAGTATCTTTCTCTCTCTGCTCTAAGAGGTGCTCTTTCTCTGTCTTTGCACAGGTTATATGAGAATTTATTTAATATACTTGTACCTGCAAAAGGGTCAGATCATGTTACATGCAGACTGCACACTGAAAACACCCAGCTCCATGTCTCTAGGCTACTCTTTGCATAAGCTGTTAAACATCCCTTAGTTTTTCTACAAACCTTCTAACTCTCTCTTTCTGAATTCATCTGGCAATTTAGTTCTTTTCTTTCTCTTCTTTTCTTCATTCTTTGCTGAACCAAATCCCAAACACTTGAAATCTTCTGTCTCACAAAACCTTTTACTAAAAGGATGGACTTTTACTACAAACACAAGCTGTGATAGATACATACATCACTATACAAGGCAAGAGGGAGTTTGCTCATGTTATTTATGAATATTCAGGATATCTATGAAAACCTTTGCCCTCCTTATTCCTGATTATGCAGGAGTCAGGCACAATACTGCAGTTACACTTGTCTAACAACACACCTGGTGGAGCTCTTCATGGTGTTTGCTTGGTATTCATCATCACTGTAATATCTAATTACCTCATGCCTAGGAATTAAATAGATTTCCCTCCTGCCATTAGCACAATTTCCCATTGCCTTCAGTAGGCTTCTAAGAAGGTTCATGTAAAACTACTACGTTCCCCTCCCCTTCAAAGACAGGGACCTGAACATATGTTGGTGGCACAGTGGAATGATACAATGCTCTGAAACCCCTACGTCTGGTAATGGAAAAAAGCACAGTCATTTTAGAATGATGCTTTGCCTGATCTAACATATTGAGCATCTCAGGTTGTATTTACATCAAGGATATCTTGTACTGAGGCACAGAGAGAATGTGCCTGTCCTGAAGCCATGCAAAACATCAGTGGCAGGCTTAGGCAAAAGTCAAGATTCTCCAAACTCTACTTCTATGTCTCTGATGGGAGGAAAACCTTCCCTCCAGAATGTCCTCCAGCTGCAAAAGTGCAAGCTCTCCTCCTCATCCTCCAGACTGGACCCCAACAGTGAGAACGAGCTTCATGAACAAAATCTACTCTCTCAACTGGTGGTACTGGGTGTCATCATGGTGGACCATGGCCATTTCCCATGGACTCATCTTTGAGAGGAGACAGAGAAGTGGTTGTATATGGTACCAGGAATTAGCCAGAAAGAATTAGTTGTGATCCAAGAACAAGGGAACGGCTTTCTCCACTGCCAAAATACTATTTCCTCATTAACCAGCAATATATGAGACTGCACTGGAAAAGGAGCCTTCTGGCAGCCCCAGGAAAGGCAGGTAAAGAACTTCAACCCAAAAGCTGTGTGTGTGCTGCCGTGATGGGGAGAGAAAGGTGTCCAACATGCAAAATCTGCCCGGGAAAAACTTCCATCCTTACTCCTCAGTCCCTTTGACTGTGACTATTTGAAGCACATTATAGTCGGCTCGCAGCGCACCCCAAGTGACCTAAAGTCACTTGTTGCTGTTATTAAGGGGCAATTATTCCTAAAAAGGAAGAAGAATGAGACATTTACTGGGCATTATAGGCACATGGTTGACATCACTATGAGCCAATCAGGACCCCTGAATTCAGGCCAGCTTTCTAAAGCCCTTTATGTCATTGTTTTACAAAAGGTATTTGATACTGTTGCTGCCTTCTCCGATGTGATCTCATCCTTGACCCCGAGTGGCACTTTTAGGAATAACTCCCTCAGGTTTACTTTTATCAGATCATAAAGTACATCATATTCTCTTGCCTACGAGATGTGCTAAAACTTGTATCATTTCTAACTGAAAATCCTATAAAGCTGCCTGACAGTTTTTGTCCACGAAAAATTGAAGTCAAAGTTGGAATGGCTGAGAAGGAAGATTCCGCGATTAAAAAAGGGTGGGTTTGGTAGAGGAAACTATAATCTGGAGCACTTTTCCCTAAATACAGTAAGGGCTGATTTTTTTTGGTAGTAACAGCAGGGCTGTATCCCCTCTTGAAGTAATAAACACGTGGTCCCTGAATGACTTGTCTCACTAATATTACTAATATACGTTATACGTAGTATGTAATATTTTCAGGTTTTGCCAGCACTGCCCTAGGTGAACTCACTTTCAAACTATTGCTGTTAAACTGTTTACAGGAAAAAAAAAAGGCAGTATTTTCAAATGCAGTTAAATTGAGATTATCATACAAGTGAATGGAAAATACCTCTCACCACCCTTTAAAACAAGCAAAATTTCCAAATACAGGCACTTTAATATCCAATGTAAAGATTTCAAAGTAGGACTATGCTCATGGTAACACTGTGATTATCTACAGGGAATCCGGGGTGGTGCATCACTCCTTGCAGCATCCTAGCAGGACTCTCGGAGTTATCCTTTTATTTTAAAGACCTGCAAACTAAGTATGAGGAATTAAACGACTCGCCCAAGGTCTCAGAGCAAGCCCCCTGCACAGTCAGATTTTCATGGCCAAAGATAAATAAGCGTGAATCCCAACAAGCAGGCAGGTTGGAGGATGTCATAAAAAGGGGGCCAGGAAGACTTGAGTCACAGCTGGCATGGGTCAGCACGTAAGCTGAGGGGGCAGAGAATAAGCTGAAGCTAAATATACTCCAACTCCTTGTAGAGACTGGGCTGGCAGCAGGCCAGGCTGCAGCAGGAATGGCTGGGTTCGGTTTGAAGTGCTCTCCCCTGCCAGCTAGTCAGCCCTGCCTTAAATTAACCCGGCTGACTTTTGACTGAAACAGATGATGGGTCCTCGTAAACTCAATTACACCAGTTCAGCCACGAGTGGGGAAGGTTCTAGATGAAGTGTGGCGCTTTACAAACATCTTGAACCTCCACCGTCTTCCCTGCAGTGACTGTTGACAGTGACCTAAATTCTGAAATCCATCTGAAAGACAAAGCTTCTGGTTAACCTAAGCAACATCACTTTCCGGGGCCTTTGCCTAAGATTGCTGTATAGATGATGAAAGGAGGCTTTCTGAGACCATTTCTCCACTTGATGTCAACATGTAGCAATGAATTCACTCAAGATGTTCCTGTGGATCTCTTTCCTGTTAGGGTCATCCATTTCTCTGGGCTCCTTTTATTACAGTCTCTGATCTTTCCAACTGCAAGAAACCACAATACTGCTTTACTGGAGACCTGTTTAAGTCCTGCTATAAAGTGGTGCTCACATATACTGTTAACAATTCCACTACAATACAACCATTTAGTATTAAATTAGTTTACACAAAATAAAATTAAAAAACCTCTGTGTGTTAAAGTTTGTGTATGGGCACTGATATAAATATAGTTCAACTGCTAAAATTACAGGCTGAGCCTACATTTTCTGTGTAATAAAATATTTAAGTGGTTCCAACTCCACAGTGAGATTTAAAAAAAAAAAACAAAACAAACCTGAGATAGAAAAAGACATCAGCACAGGACAGTATCGACTGGACACAATCAATCACCCAGACTAGCGTGAAGATAAGTATCTTCATTGTGGACTGACAAGGGCCAATACAGATTTTCACAGAGAGAAAAAACCTCAATAACACCACCTCATGCCACAGTAAACGAAAACCAAGCTTGCATTTTAAGCTGCATTTCTAATGCCTAGCACTTAAATATCAGAAAAGTCTGATAAAGAATTGCCCGAGGCTGAGCCAAAGCAGGGCTGCAGCCTGCCCCCGTAACACAGCTGAAGCGGGGAGAGGCTTTGGAGAGCAGTTAATTACTCCTGGGGAATCTAAGAAGAGCTAAATACTTTGATTGCCTTTCCACCTCAGCTTTTTTTCTATGCTGCTTCAGAAATTTGGCTTTCCTGAAAAGTCACCTTTGAGGCTGATCTGTCATAGCCAGGGCTGGACTGGTGGCAGGACTTGCTTGAGCTGCGTCCTGGTAGTTCAAGTAGAAGCTCTCCCACTTGTCATCACAGAATATATGACCTTATTACTCCTCCCTCGGTTCTGGCACTGACTGTTAACGCTGTTTGCAGCCAGTGAAGTTTCCTCAGTGCTCTCTACTGACGTCTCTCCCAGCTCCTTCTGCTTTTGTTTTTGTTTTCCAATTGCAGCAAAAAATATGTGAATCCCATTTTCCGCCAGCACCAAGATGAACAAACTCCAGAAAACAACCTGAAAGACACCAAAGCAGGAAGATTTGTGTTAGGGTTATAGCTCTAGCTCAGGATACCTTGAAAGTTGCAGGAATTTAGCTGTACATTGATGAGACAATGCCACTTGCTACTGTAGGATCTGGACAAGTGAGCTAACAAACTACGGCCCTCAACAGTTCAGATTTATCTCATATTTTACTGGCAGGGAGAAAAGAGAGTGAAAGAAGCCACAGGACGAGCCCACGATTGGGAAGAAAGTCAGCAATAGACCTAGATCTGCTGGCTCGCCGCCTTGGGTGTTTAACTTTCCACAAGCTTCCCGTTGGCGAGGGGTAATTGCGGAGAGCTGGAGAATCATCCCGTTTGGGGCAAAGTAGCCCTTTTTCCACCGGCGGCAAGAAGATCACCAGGCAGGGCTGGAGATATGGCAGGGCTGCGGCAGCCTCCTCTCTGGCTCGGAGCAGTCCTTCTGTCAGAGCGCGAGCTCCCCTTGCTCTCGCACAGCCCTATCCAAAAGGCATTGTCTGGAAGCAATTAGAGGTATTTTTTATTTTTTTTTTCCATCGTTGCCTGACAACTTCAGCAGACGCACATGTAGTCGTCCCCCTCCGCTTCTAAAGAACTTTGCTTACTGTTAACTATTTAAATGTTGAAATTATTAAAGCTAATTGAACTCACTGCTCAGAGAACTAAGACTGAGGTCAACCGTCGTATACGGTAACACTGTTTGGGTAAAAGAACTTTGGGGTAGTTTAGAAATCTTTAGGAAAGCGCTCATGCCTGTCCACATACTTGTCAGTCCTACTTGTCGTTACTGATGTGGTGGGGTTTTTTGAGGTTGGACAAACAGATGGAGCTGCTTTGAGGAACTTCTCAAGGAATGGCTGGGAATGAACTACTTCTGGAGTTAGTGCTGAAAGCGGGGACATGAGACACTACTCAGCCGGCCAACTCTAAGCACCTTGCTTCAGGTGCTTAACCTGGGACAGTCTTTATGCTGCAGGGAGGGGTAAGGGGGAAAAGAGACAGGGTGGGGGGTGATAGCAAAAAAAGATAGCTCTTCCATAGAGCAATTCAGATTCATGTTTAGACGCTGTAATTGCCTTCCAGAGGGACTGACTGTCTCCTCATCAACTTTATGGGAAACCTCGAGAAATTATCCTCTAAATGTAGATATTGCGAATAGCCTTTCAGCGTCACACTGAGAGAGTCTCAGACGGTAAATGAGAAAAGCTCTTGACTTCAAAGTTGTTATTGTTTACTTACATCCTGCTGAGGATTTAGCCTAGTGTTTTTAAAATGCTAATGCTCCTTGGCCTGTGGGTGAACAACTTTATTCTGGCTGCCATACGTTCTGGGAGAAAAAAAGGAAAGGAGGGAGAAGTTGGTGGACATTAATGGAGCAGCAGCAGAGGATTTGTCCCTAAAGGTATAAGGTCCTCGGCTGCTGTAAATCCATATCAAGTGACACCACATCAGGACCAGACCTGTGGAGCAAAGGTGTTCCCAATACCATGAGACTGTCTCCTACGTGTGCAAACAGACTATCTTCCATAGTACTGAACCGGTGACATTGGTGGTACAAAGTCTTTTGTTGCCACCTGGAGAAAGCAACCTGCTCCTGATAAACAGCAGGTGGTGTTGATTTTATGGAAGCGTGAGGTGTCTTTAAGGTGTGCTGAGAAATGTGAGCATCCCACACATCCGGATACTCTTTGCAGTTAAAGACTGAAAAGAAAAAAGACAGAAAAGAGACTACAGCATGGACGGTTCATTCTTTCTCCTTTGCCAGGACAAAGGCCTGTCAGTAGGGACTTCTGCTTTGAAGGAGGAAAAGGCGGCTGCTGGAAGCATGATTCTGTACGGTTACAAGGAGATGCGCTGCTGTTGGAGAGGTTATCATGGGACCAGAGGCAGCCAAGCTCTAAAGAAGATTGCAGTTATGTTATGTCCAAGCTGTCTTGTTGTTAATCATCTAGTCTGTCTTCTGGGAGGTGGCAGGAAACCTCCAGGTGGCAAAGTCCATGCCCTAGGCGCACTCACATCCTTTCACATCTGTGACTATGGCCTTGCACGGGCTGTGCAAAGAACAACATTTCAGCTTCCCCCACCCTTTGAACTACCCCAGCAGTACAGGGAATAGTCAGGAATGACTCGGTCTTATTTACTGGGTCATCAGCCAAACTTTGTAATGTGTATGAAACAATGAATTACTATCAAAGGGATATAAACAGTCCAAAGCAGCTGCAGGGCTCTTCTGGGGGAAAGTGAGGGTCTCGCATTTGTCTTCCTCTTATATCAGAATGGGAATAACCTGATGACCTAAGAAGCAGAGTCATTTTTAATACCTGCTCCTTTCTCCCAGGACCTGGAGGGATAGAGTCCTGCATGCCTCGTCTTACTGGTTATCATTATTATGTCATCCAGATCAATCATTTCAAGCTCATTGGGTTGTAAATGCAGCTTTGATCATTCGTTACACTTTGTTAGTATTTATCAGAGCCAGGACTCTGTTAATCTGAAACAGCAGCACTCCAAAAGCAAGGAAACCTGGGCTCCAAAAGCACTTACTGCGAGTTGGAGGGGTGATGTTTGGGTTTGTTTTCTAGATTATTTACGTCTAAAAATTTCCAAACTGCTGTAGGATACAGCTCGGAAAGGCAAGAGGAAATTTTCACTCTCTCAAGGCAGGCAAAACGCAAAGTGCCTGCTGGCTGCTGGGAGCCCCTCGCTGCTCCGGCGGACCGGAGACAGGCAGAGGAGAGGGAGTCCTCCGCTGGCAAAAACCTCTTTTATGTCAAAGGATGTGTAAGGCTCCTGGGGCTGATCCACAGAGCACTTGAAGTCATTGAAACCAACAGGCCTAACTCATGAAGTGCTCCGGAGCAGGTCTTTTGCTCGTTTTAACTCCTTGTATGCACCGGCTGCAGCTTATATTGCATTTAGGACAAAGCAAAAGCGTCGCTTTTTAATTCTAAGCCCAGGAACCGAAAGGAGGACTGTACTCCAAATGCTCTCCTTAACGACGACAAGCAAAAATTCTTTAGCACCATCTAGCTAACGTCGAAGGTAACCCACATTGACACTTCTTCCTCCAAAGCTGCTCTGCCACCGACACTCCCTGGTTTGAGCCTGCAGACTTCAAAAGCCCAAGAGATGGGGGCCGCATGCTGATGAGGAGAAGGAGAGGACGGGTTTTAGCCAAGCACCCAAGAGCGGAGGGGGCATTTCACACAGAGCCAGATGGGGCACCGACTGTTGGCCACGGGAAGTACAAGTGAGAATTTCATAAACCAATTTACACAGTGCCTTGTTGAAAAACCTGGGAAACAGCAGGCTTCATAAATTTACACAGTACCTGTTAAACAGCAGCAGGACACGGGAAGGGACAAGAATACCTTTTTTTGCTGAAACGTCAGAGAGAAGGCAGATGAGAAAAAAACGCTGTGGAAGCAAAACTTAATGCAGGGAGATTTGGTAAAGCTGAATAAAATTAATGGGAGGTGCCCAGAAAACCTTTGAGAAAAAAACTTCGGAGAAGCTTTGAGAACTTTGAGAGGCAGTCAACAAAAGTCCTTCACAAGTTCATGCAATATTTGCTGAAATATTCCTGTAGAAAAAAAAAAAATAGAGCGAACATTTCAGAACAGACCAATATTTTGGAATGGAAGAGCTGGAATTTTCCTTTTTGAAATCCATTTCTTTCTTAAGATTTTATAATGCTGTACTATTATATAAAAAAAAAACCCAAACCCCCAGAAAACCGAGTTAGTGATATACATTGAGATTTTTCTAAAAGGCCCTTTATAAACCCATTTTGTGGAAAAAATGTAAGCTGATGGATATTGCATTTCAGAATGTAGACAAATAGTAGAAACTCAAGAAAAGGATTTTCCCCTCAAAAAAGTTTAATGAAAAATTTTCAAAAACTTCTCTTTTTTCTTAAAGCTCTGATAAGAAATCAGTTAAGCTGATATTGGGACTGCCTGCAGCATAAGGCACAATCCTCTAACGAGCTATTTGACTTGGAAACCTCCCTTTTCTAAAAATTACTAGTAAAGTATGAATTCACCTCAATTATTGTTCCATGTAGGACTGAATCTTTGTCAGAAAAGATTACATCTTCACCTTTCATGGCTTTGTCAAGGAAAAAAAAATTAAAATATACAAGAATAGGAAACATTTTGTTTTAGCACCGGCCCAATTATCTGTTTACATTTGGGCCTTCAGAAAAATTCAACTGAGTTTTATTTTTGTTACCAACTAAAACAATATTGTAAATTTTGATCTCCATCTTTGGACCAGGGCAGGTGTGTTGGAACAAGATGATCTTTAAGGTCCCTTCCAACTCTAACCATTCTGGGATCCTATGATTCTCTGACCTAGTTTATTTAAAAACACTTACTAGGCATTCTTAAGCCTCCCCCCACATACTGTTTGTCTTTTTTTTTTTTTTAAGAAATGACCAAAAAATCATCACATACCGTGTTTCCACAAGTAAGGACCATGGGCAAACTGATGCCTTTTCATTTAAGCACTTGTAGCCTGATTTTTAAGCTAGAAAGACCCAATTTCAAGGCCTAGGCTAACTTGTGGGCCAAAATTAAAATCAGTTTGTGTGTACAGCCTTCTGCACATGCCTGTGCTCCAGACTAAGAGATAGAAAGAGGTGGCAATATCTCCAGGCTTGGTGACCACCTGAAAGCTTTGCAGTCCCCAACCCTGGCAGGCTGATCGCAGCTCCTCAGCCTAAATAAAATAGATATCACCTTCCAAAGGCTGGCTATACAGACCATACTCTGCAGAAAGGGGCTCAAAGAAAGTCCACATTTTGAGGATAGGGCTCAGGTGAGAACAGGAGGAGGAGAAGACTGCAGGGGAGCACAACCCCTTCCACAGCAATACAGCAAACCTCTGCCAAGCCAGGTTACGCTCAGTGTCACGCCATGTAATGTGGTCAAAAAACAGAGGAAAAAGGAAATTGCACCAAGTCAAAGCAAACCAGTACCTGCCGAGCGCTGTGGTGGAGATGCTGAGCTGTGCGGTGCCAAAGAAACGGGAGCCAACGCTCCCACCGGCCCTCCTGGCTACCCAGCACGTGGCCACCTCCTGCGGCGCTGCCCTCCGGCTAGCGTGGCAACGCTCTCATGCCTTTGGAAACCACCTCTGCTGTGTTGGTTTTGCGTACTTTAAGGAGAGAATCGAGGGAAGAGATTTTGTTTGCTTTCGTTTTTTACTTGCCTTTCTTGGGATATTTCGTTCTTTTACAATTTGGCTTATACAAAACACTCTGTCAAAATGCACGCGATGGAACTGCCTCTGAGACTCTGAGCATATACTATTCCCACGCCCTCTCACACCCTGTAATAAGCTTTTTATTCTACTATAATTAACACTCAGGAATCAGTCCCTCTTTCCTTAAAATCACAAACAGCCCTACTCTTAGTATTTTGCTGCTGCTTTTGCTTTACCCGCTAATAACCCTTTCCCCTCCCTGAATTGCTTTCATACACTGGCTGTCTTTCCAGCCACTACATGCTGAATTTGGACTTCGTGATTGCTTCATTAAGTCATTTTTGCCTAAATACTGTATATTTCCTACTGAAAGAGTCTGTGCCTGTGAAATCAAGGCATACTTTCTTCAACTCAGACACACGTATTTTGGGGAGATGGACCACTGGGGTGAGTACAGACCTTCAGTCATATTCACAAGACATTTAGGGAATGTATTGCAGGTTCCCTTATTAAATACTTTCAAATTTCAGAGTAACATTTTGACATACAATGCCAGCATATACAGTTTTATTCCTGTAGAAGACAGGTGAATATTTCCAGTGCTCCCAAATAAGCCAGGCACTTATATCTCCACTTACAGAACTCATAGGAAGTCTTGGCCTCATAGAAAAACTGATGAAAATAAGCTAAAATTGGGATTATTAACCCAACTCATGTAGACCATTTACAATATTTTACGGTCTATATCTTCAAATAAAGGTTGCACATAGGACACTTCAGCTTGAATTTATGTCAACTTAACATCTTTCCCCCCAAAAAGGAGTTGTTAAACGCCAGTGGTTCAGGAGAACCCACTATTGTTAATTTTAAATAATAAAAAAATGTTTTGTTCACACAGGAATAAGATCCAAACCCCACCGCAGCCGGTGGGCTTTCCATTTAACATGACAGGCATTAGATCAGGCTGATTATATCGACTGATGGAGGGGACAGAAACCGACTCTTTTGGCTTCATAAAAGGAAATGTCTTTTTATCGGAATAATTATTATTATCGTTAAAACAAAATGTATATTTTCTCAGCTTTTTATTTACAATATAAAGTGCTTTCCACAGTAAATCAACAAATATGAGTATTCATGTCACCAAGTGCTGATGATTAAAAATAATTACTTTAATGGTAGCTGGCCTGATGCCAAACATGATTAGCTTTCGCATTTCAAGCATGATAGTAGATAATTTACATCTCCTTTCACACCAATATGAAACTACTCCTAATGGATTCTATTTTAGTTTTTATGAATTAATAGAAATTTAGTGTCCAATGCACTATATTATAGCCACCATTTGCTTTCAAAACCAAAGAATTGTTTCAAAAAAGGGCAGAAAGTATCCAAATCACAGGATCCATAGCCAATAAACTCGGCTTCCCTGCTGACAGCGTCCTTGCCTCTGCCCTTAGAGCTGTTGGAGGCAGAGTAAGAAGAAAACTTTCTCAAACAGGCCAGAAAATCCTGTTAAGAGGGAAAAAAAATCCCCGTGGAGGAACCCCAGGCTTCTCTGCCAGGACACGTGCAGGTTGAAGCCCCTCTCCCCTGAAGTGCAAGGCAAACCTCCCACCCGCTCCAGTGGACAGGATTTTATTCCTGGGACAGTGAAGGAAATTGGACATTTGCCTTTTAAAAACATCACAAGCTGTTCAAGGACCTGGTGGGTAAAAACAGGAAATATATTTACATTCTTTTACAGTAGTTTTAAAACCAGTTGCCTTTTACCTACCCATTAGGTCTGAGTACAGAGCCCTGAGCTCATCCCGTGGGGATAAACACTGATTTACCCATGCAGGATTGCACTTGCCTGCCTCAGTTCATGCTCGGAGCATCAAAAACATCTGAATGCTCTTTGTGGGAGAAAAGGGAAGAGCACATGAATTCCCCTCCACCTGGTTTGAAAGGTTCTGCCCAGAGAAAATGTGGAAATTCAAAATACAGCAAGAAGACACAGTTTAGTGGAGTTCACGGGCAAGTGGAAAGGTCCAACCTTAGCTTTGAAATACGTGTATGGATACAGGCAGGACCACTGCTTTTTGGCTGGAAAGGAGCACACAGGAAAGCCAAGGCAAAAAATACCACTAATCCAGTGAAGGACTTGCTAGGCATCTGAAGCAAGAATGAAAAGTAAGCTAATGCCTTGCACCCAGCAGGCTGGAAGAAAACAGAGGTTGAAGCTCCCACAAGTCGAACCTTGGTGATTTGGTTTCCCCTTCATCCCCAGACCTCCATCTCCAATGGACCCAGCAAGGCTCCGAGCCGTGCCTGACTCTACAGGACCAGGGCCCTGGTCTGTAAGGTTTAACCAATTGTGATGGCCACATGAAGTTGGAACTTGTGTTATCAAAGAACAAGTTTGGGAACGGCATCCAAAAAAAAAAGCATAACTAAGAAGAAGCAAAAAGAAGCACCCTTCCTCCCCAGCCTGGCCACCTTTCCTCAGTGCTACGGGACAGAATTTCGGTTTTCCGTGATGCCCTAAGAATGTCTCAGGGCTGCAATAATGAACCCAACCCAAGTGAATGGGTTTCCCAGGACCTGTAAACATTCACTTTCTTTTGCTGGTCGCTGATGCAAAGAAAATACATTGGTCAAGTTTAAACCTTCACCTTTCAGCCCACTGCTGATGTAGAACATAAACACTTCCTGTGAAATTCTTCCAACTTACATTTCAATAGACCAAAACCCTCAGATATACTGACATTAAAACTTCCAACACTGGCAGGCTCAGAAGAACAGAGCAAATGGACGTGGTGCTGGTTTCCTCATGTTGCCTCCCAGGTTTCATTCTTGACCTTCTATAGGCTCCTATAGGGGCTGACGGGAAAGCAGACCTTGACATCAGGTCGACACTTGGCTTGCATGGAAAGTCCCAACCACAGCAGCAATTAATGCTGCTTGTGACCCTGGGTTTTAATGGGTGGACAGCCGGTGCCGTTTTTCTTCAAAACATCACTCTCATCACTTCCCAGAGGCTGTAGAGCAAATATTTGGAGGAGGGAAGGTTGGGGGAAGAGCAGAAAAAATTGGTGGGCTCTACCAGTTGGAGCGAGTTTGGAATTGCTTACTTAGAGATAAAATTCAGTATCACAACAGGAAATCCCGTGGCCCTTCCCCATCCCCTAGACTAATTGCTGTTGGTCTGGCAGTACACCCCTGTCGCTGAGCCATCCCTTCTCGCTAGAAAGAGCTCCCAACAGCCCCCCCTCCTTTCACTTTGGCAGACATCCGAGTGTATCCTCCGCACTCCGATTTAAAGTAAACCGCCATGTCATCGCCCTAGCACAAAAAGACACAAATACCCTCCCACCTTCGTAAAGAAGCAAAACATTAAGCTTTATGGGTACAACAACTATTATAAAAAAAGCCCGACTATTTAATGCAATGTTGTGGTTGAGAATTTAACCACACAAAAGGCAGAAAATTCAAACGTACAATTCCCACAGAAACCATAACTTGGCCACGTTTCACATACACACGTCAAGGCAGAGACGTTAACAGCGCATTCCCTCTTCTGAATTATTGCATTTGCAGAAGAGGTACAGCTCTCCTCCTCCTCCCTTCCCTTTTCTTGCCTCATTTTTTTCTCATATGCGATTCCCCAGCAGCAATATTTATGAAAAATTAGGGGAGGGGATGCCAGGGGGGAGGAAGAGGGGAGGATAGCTGTGGGTTATCCCACATGCGCTGTAGAGGGTTGAAGAGCAGAGCTTAGCCTCCCAATCGCTTCCAACTTCAGTTGGTTTGTGTCCAGGCCCCCAGATCCAAGTCCTTCTCTGGGGCAAACGCCAAAGTCTACATCGCAGCTTAGCCTGATCACACAGCACCCAGCCCCAGGCAGACCCTCCCAAGACCTAACCCAAGGGACAACCCACCAAGTCTCAGCTCCTTCTTTGTGCCTTCAGCGGGGATTTGAATTTTGCCAAGGGTCTACCCAAGTCTACTTGGGCCAATGCGTGCCAGTTTCCTGAATCAATGCTACGCCAGGAAATGAGGTGGTTTGCAGCCAGTTCAATTCACCTCTTAGCATGAATGAACTGCTACCCTTCACAGGCCAGGCTGAATCAAGTCAACCTTTGTACCAATATGGAGCGAGGATATAAGTTATGCATCTGGACCTACAGTAGGTTACCGTCACCTCGCCACCACTACCGATGGAACAAGGCCAATACTGCAGAAAATCACCAACTCTACACTCCTCTGCTCAGCTTTTAGAGCAGTAACTGGTGGGGGTGTACATGCAGGCAGCTAAACCTTCCTCCATCCACCAACCTTGCTGCTTAATCCCTTCCTACCCGCTCCAGGGAAGGAGGTACAGCAAGCAATAAGCTTATCTCTTCCTGATTTTACAGCCCCAAGGTTGAAGTCAACTTTGCTTGGGTATCTTTACTCATATAAGCAAATGGGCATTTCTACCCAGAGGGATGGAGTGGATCCAGCCATTGATCTAGGCTGCATGCTCACTCGGCCCTGGGCAGGCACAGAGGCCAGTATGGAATATGTTATACTTAATGTGCTGTGCTGTGTCCGTGTCAGCTCTGAGCAGCCTGTCCTGAGTGGCCTGCGTAGTCAGAAATCTAAATTTCTTGGCACTAGTGAATTTCAGCTTGTAGAGGTGAGAAAAACAAAGTAACTTCTCCATTCATTGTACAAAAAATGAAGACCAGAAAAACAGATGAGCCATTCTGAGTTGCCAATGGGCGATCCAACCCAGTATCTCATCTCCCCCAGTGGTCAGCAGTGGGTGCTTCAGAAGTGAACCTAAGCAGCATGGCAATTACAGTGATCCCTCCTCTGGTATAACCTCTCAGGTTCCAGCAATCAGCAGTTTTGGGACTTCCTGAGCCAGAGGTTGCATCTGGACCATCATGTTAATAGCTCCCAGTAGACTTCTCCTCCATGAATTTGTCTAATCCCTTCTTGAACCCATTTATACTGTTGGCTTCTACAACATCCTGTGACAAGGAGTTTCTCACTACGCTCGTGCACTGTGGGTATTGGGGAAGCGGGGTGAGAGGAAAACTTCTTTTTTTGCCGATTTAAAGCTCGCTGCCTAATTATTTCAGGGAGAACCTTCCAGTTCTAGTGGTATGAACAGCAGTAAAAGTCATTCCCTGGGAACTTGCTCCCACCATTCAGACCCTTATCAGGTTCACCCAAGCTTCACTTCTCTAGGCTGACCAGTATCTCACACAGATGATTTATTACCTCTCTTAACAAAGTCATTCCACATATTCGCCACATTTCTCTTTCTGTATTCACTGTAACCCTTCCAATACAGGCAAATTTTCTTAGTTTCTGATAACTAACCTGAGTACATTACCTACAGCAGTCGCAAACCCAAATTATTTACCCTGGAAATCCAGACATAGTTACTGAAGAAGAAAAGAAAATGTTCATTTTGCACTTTGATGGCTTCATTGACTTTAATTGAGCAACTAAGCTATAACCAGATTTATGTCTAATCTTCGCTCAGCCATCCAAGCTATCTCCTGAGCTCCTACATACACTTATATATAATACTACAATGATATATCATTAGAATATAATGATATGTTAACCTTCCAATAATTACTATAATTGAATTATATAACTATATAATAAAATGCCATGATGATATAACATACACATATATACACCTATAACAGAACCTTGTTACATGTATACACACATACATGTATGTTATACATAAACATAACACATATATAATGCAATCTATACCAAAACATAACTTCCTTCAGCTAATTATCACCCAAAACAGTGATCGCTCCCTCACTAGAAATACAGAGGGCAGACAGCACGTTGCATAGTAAAATGAATTTGTGATACCGGTTTTTGGAGACAGCAAATAAAAGACCTGTAGTTTCAGCAGCAGCCTGGGTGCAGAGAACAAGCCCAGGAAGACTTAGCCTAGTGTGGAATATGTGTCGGACATAAATTCGGTCAAATCCAAGCACAGCAAAGCATGCAGGAATATGTACGCTGGCATGGTTGGGAGATGCTCAGAGGGCTGGCGCACCTCTTCTATGAGGACAGGCTGATAGAGTTGGGGTTGTTCAGCCTGGAGAAGAGAAGGCTCCGGGGAGGCCTTAGAGCCCCTTCTAGTATCTGAAGGGGGCCTACAAGAAAGCTGGAGAGGGACTTTTTACAAGAGCATGTAGTGATAAGACAAGTGGTAATGGCTTCAAACTGAAAGAAGGGATTAGGCCACGTACCTCTTCCTTTGGTAAAGACAACAAGTTCAATATTGGCCAATAGAAGTTTGGAGAACCAGTTACTACCTGCCACCAATTAAAAAGTTTGAAGATAATAAGATATACTTAACCAAATACCGCATCAAATGACAACACCATACACCCACGTTACCATGGAAGTACTTACATGCAAGTGTGGAGATGAGCATTTAAGAGCGATTAAACATTAGTCAGTTGCCTAGAAATAAAGAAATGTGACTTGCTTGGTTGCTCTCATGGATGACGTCTGACCAGAAGTTATGGAGCCTGATGACAACCTTTTGGGCTTCTCTGTAACCTTTCATTGCCTTGGTTTGCTCCTTCTTGCTCAGCGACAGCTATGTACACATGGACCTCTCTTAAATATATTTATGCGTATGTGTATTAAATACAAACATCCATTTTCCCTGAAAGGATTTTATGAGAGCTAGTTAGTGTCTGCAAAGCACAAAGGAGACTGAAAGGCACTCTGTATATGCACTGTATCACTCTTAGCGCACCCAACAGTCACTTACACAGCGTCAAGCAAGGGAGATGTGAAAATGGGGAAAGCTCCCCACTTGGTGTAAAATCAGGCACCTGGCCCCTCGTTTGCCCGCTGCCTGCGTTTTGCAGGTGAAGCAAAGGCAGTGAGGAGCTCACCAACCCAGCTCACAGCCCGACCATTAACGCGGAGTCAGCTTGTGCTGCTGCGTAAGGCTGCGAGATCTGCTGGTCTGTGAGCAGAAGCGGTGCCCGCTTGGCTGTGGGGGTGGTAACACCCCAGCAGAAGGTGTACTGGGCAGCCTTGTCCGAATGTTTTTAAAAAGACTGCAAGAAAACCTCAACACTTCTATAGAGAGTTTTCTAGCTGTGCCAGCAGCATCCATACATTTTGTGCTGTCCTGCCTCGTGTATTTGGCTTACAGGCGTTTTGGCTTGTGTGGACCCAGGAAAGCATCAAACCGACAGACTGTAGCAGACAGCCACCACATCCTGTGCCTGGGAGGGAATTCCAGGGACCACCCTGCACATCCCGCTCTTTTGAGGCAGCATGAGCCTCATGTAGGTCCTCCTTGACACAGGTTTGTCTACCCTGTTCTTAAGGATGCCCAGTGACATACAACGGCCTTCCCAGGCAATCTGATCCAGGGTTTCACCAACCTGTACCACTAAGGAATACTTCCTAATGCCTAACACCATTTTTTTTCTCGGAGGGGAGGAAGAAGAGCAAACAGTCTCCCCAGCCTTCATTAGCAGATACGATCTTCAGTGTCTTCTTGGTTGACCTTGTCTACTAAAGCACACTGAGAGCTAATAATAATAATAATAATTAGCACTTACAAAGCACTTAATCCTCAAAGCACTTTACACAAACATTAGCGAATTAACTAAAAGGCAGGTTACATATATGTCTGTACATATAAATAAATAAATATAAAAGATCCGGGAAGTCTGCCACATTCGTTCTTGCAGAAGTAAGGTCTTGCAAACTGCCTGCACTACACAAATCTTACTGCTTTCAGTAACGCGTCACGCCAGCTTGGTTCAAAGCCTGCAGTTTAGCTTATGAGCGTGTACTCTGCCATCCATGTAGACCTGCAGCGTAGGGAAATTTCTTTAGGACAGCCCTGAGATGGTATTAATTAAGCAGTCTGACTTAATTTAATATTCAATAGGCTTATTTTCCAACATGAGGAGTTGCTAATGACTGTAAATACTTGCATTATCATTGCTAGCCACTTTAAATAATTGCTAGATACCAATTAAACTAGCAGGAAAAAGAAACAAGGTCAGGGAAACGGCAGCATTTTCAGTCTTCCACCATCTTACACAAACCCCTATGTATTTTGTTTTCTTTTCCTTTCAACACAAACCCCACACAACCTTAGGGATAAGCTCATTTTGGGATTGGTTTCTCCTTAAACTGAGCTACCTCAGGTGAAAAGCTAGGGGCTACTTTTGTCACATCTTTGAAAACTGTGGCAGTGGGCCCAGAGGTTGTGGCAAAGGGGAGGTCAAGCCCTGCAGAAAGGTCTTGAGCTGCGTGGGCTGGCACAGGAACAGGGAGGCTGGGGTCAGCTTGAGGGGTGGACTGCACGAAAAGCCATATTCAGTATTTCCTCATCTTTACTTATCCGTGTCCCTGCACTTCGACACAGTTATGGGCTGTCCCAGAGACACGAAGCCCAGCGGTAGTGGGCAATGCTGTCCTTGCTGACAGTTTTGGCTGCACCCATCCATCTCACAGATGGCCTGAGCAGCCAGATGGAGATGGCAACAGCCTTTTGTATTTGCCCCCACCTTTCCCTTCATCTCCTCCTCTTTTGTGTCTTCTAACACTATAACTGAGCTTCAGATTCAGATCCGTTCCAGACTAGTAGCCTGTGGCAGAAGACTCAGGCGATAGACTCCACCAAGATAAAAAACTCTGGCAAAATAATGAATGAAAATGTATGAAATGTAAATGAAAGGCCACCTTGCTGACTTGTGGGCAAGGTAGTTGTGATACAGTGAGATAACACTCATGCTTGCTTAGAAAAACAAAAGAAAAATCCTCTATAAAAATCAAATTAAAAATGCTGTTCTCCGTGTACTTTGTTTACATGAAATGTGACTTGGCTGCAAATGTTGGCTGTGAAATCCCTCCCTGGTCTCAGCTTTTCCCTTCCACTGGCACATGTACACATGTGTACGTGCAGCGGACACAAGGTGCCACACACGCCATGTCAAAGCAAGAAGATTTAAACCTCTGCGAAAGCAAAAGCAAAGACCTCTACCTCTCCTGATGGCCTCTCCAGATCCTCTTGTGGAGTGGCATGGGCCAGGTCCAGTTTTCTTACAGAAAGGCCTTAGAGTCAGTGCAACATCTGCTTTAACACTCTGGATCCCCTCCTCAAACAGATCTCTGCCTTGCACTCCAGTTCTTACTGTCAATTCTCTTTAAAGCTGTAAAAAAAAAAAAAAAAAAGCATCAAAAAAGTGACCAGCAAAAACCGAACACATACCTATTTTCAAGTGAATCACAGCTCCTCCTGCAACAGGGTAAGTATCATATGTGTTTACACCGCTGAAAATCCATACCATCACCCCCAGATTTGTATCATGACACCTGACAGCAGTAATAGGACTTGTTAAATTGCAAGGGGGAACAAGAACCTGCTTCCAATCGCAGAGGTATAACACCCACAGAAGGCAAGGGGAATTGTACCAGGCAGCTGAGACTTTAAAGCTTTATATTTTAATTTATTCTCTTTTAAGAAAGGAATCTGACTTGAATATGAGCCTGAGATGTGCTCGCCGAACACCTTAAATATTCTTACCACCAAAACAAAAGCAGCACTTGTGTCATTTTTTATTTTACTCTATTTATTTTTCCTAGTTGCAGTGGAGTCCCTCCCTCTCTGGATACAGCTGGACCGTCTCTGCCAGAGGACATCCCTGGGGCTCAGAAAAACACTTCTAAAGAGCTTTTTTTTTTTTTTTTTTTTTTGCATTTGGAATGCAGTAGATTATATCAAGTGTCAGAAATTTTCAAAACATTTCCCAAGGGACCGTCCTCCTATAAATTCTTCACACATACGCTGCTTCACTTTCCACATGCCAAGTGCTGTTGTGGCAGGAGCCGGTATAAAGATTTGCGGGGAAGTACACTTGCTGCAAATTGGACCAGTGGCTCCCAGTGCCTTTCAGGACTATACACAAGAGAAAGTAAGCTGTATTTAAATACATGAATCCCGTAAGATACCAACTCTTTCATTTCCATGAATGCTCAAGTTAAAGCACTTTTATAGTTGTAGAAATTACTAATTGAGAGGCCGACAGATCTTTCCAAAAACAATGAGAAAAACTATTACTTTCCGTTTGGCTTGGTGTTCACATAATATAATTTTGATATCTGCATGTTTCTTCAGATTTATAACAAACTCAACAGATGCCCAGAGAGAAAAGAAATAATTTTGTTCACAAACAAGTACACTTCACAAACGGTGCACCAACATTCAAAAACTAAATCCACCTACATGTACTCGGACTTACTATGGCGTATGCACAGATTTGAAAACATCTGTGTATAAGTTTAAGTGTATTAGAGAAAACCCTGGAGTAGTCATCTGGTATGTCCCCAAGGTCTTCAGATGCATTGTTTGCTATCCAGAGAGCCCACAAAATTAAAGTTGCAGATCCATGGGCCTCACTAAGCAGCATTTCCAACCTCTGAAGTGCCTCTGTGAAGCTAAGGCAGGCGTGGGACTTCACCAGGCTGAGCAGAACTGGAAATGGAAGTGCTCAGAGCGCACTTTTAAAGTTTTATTTGGAACCTGTTGGATATTCATTTGGACCTATTGGAGCCGGTCCAGAGGAGGCCACGAAGATGCTCAGAGGGCTGGANATCTTGTTTATCCTTCAATGGGAAAGCACGTTCTCATTTTTGGTGTGCTTAGAGTCACCGCAGTCTCCATCAATCTGGAAATGAGGTGAAGAGCCAGTTGATAAACAAAAAAAAAGGAGAAGCCAAAGTATTTGAAGATGCTCCACTGATATGTCAACACCATATTCCTTACTTCTATCATTCGCCTTGCTGGAGGGGTGGCTGAGCCCTTGCAGGGGGTGGGTGGGAGCCCTCCCCTCGCCCTGGGGCAGTGCAGGAGTGGGAGTGGGCACAGACGCCATCCCTTCGTTCAAACCCCAGGACAGCACACAATAGAGGGAGTCGCTTCTGCAGCCATGCGAGTCCTTCGCCTCGCAAGGAAGAGGACTCACCGTTGCGTTGAACTCCTGGCTTTGCGTGTTCCCACAAGCCAGAGAAAGACCCCACCTGCCCCTGGCAGGGAGATGATGTGTGCGGAGATAAATACTCACCCTGCCCACAGGCCTTCAAACACCCACAGGCTCCTAGGCTCTGCCCACACCTAATCCTCCCTTTCTGTAATTCCCTTGAAACCGGGCATTAACTAACTTTCTTTCCACCTGTCACAATCCCCGGGAAACCCCAGGCTGAATTCACCCCACCCAGCCAGCCCTCGCATGAAAAGGCTGCAGATATAAGGCAGCAACCTTGATGAAATATTTGAAAACAGAATTAATTTAGCAACGCATACACAGAAGAGCTTCTCCCAAAAGACACAAGTTGCCTCTTTACCATGTGAACTACTCTATGAAACCAATGTGCTATTTATGTATAAAAATGAAAGGCAATTAAAAAAAAAGGGAGCTGTTTTATGTTGCTCAGCAAGCGATAGCGTGCCTACATAACCCAACTCTTTGGAGTAAGGGTCTTTACACACCAGTCTAACGCTCCTTTGACTCCGACAAAGTGGAATAAAATCTATTTCAAATATATTATTTGATGAAAGCAGATGTCAGCAGATACTGCCTATGTAATTGATATTTGATTTATTCAAGATTTATGCATGCTGTGCCTTAGATTTATTAATGATAATCCCCTGCTCTTGTGTTTAATATAGTGGAACCAAAACATAATTTGCTGGGATCAGTCAGAAATGCATCAAAGTGATTAACTCTACATGCAAACCATTATCCAGTGACATCCCTACTGTGCATAGTGCAAAAGGAGGCAATAATACAGTAATTGGCTTCACTTAAGCAAGTCAGATATTTGCTGTGATTGCTGGTAAAATTTGGTCCCTTTAATCTCAATGGCGTTACTTCCTCACATCCTTCATCCTCCCCTGATGCATCTCTGTTCTCAAAAGAGACAGAAACTTACAAAAAATTTAAAAATTGACAAAAGCAAAACCCCTCTAACAATCTGGCAATTTTACATGAGGAATTTATCAGAATCACGGTCAGCAAAGCAACTAAATGCAGCTCTGCTCCCCAAAACAGCCAAGAGGATCTTTCTCGCCTTGAGGAATGCAGCATTTGCAGGCCGTTTGTGGCTTCCACCTCACTGCAGCGATGTGAAGAAGCAGATGGACCTTGTACACCCAAGGAGGAGATTTAAATCTCCCCTGTGGCCCCCAGCACCCCGTATCAGAAGGGGAAGCCCAGCCTGAGGAAAGGCAGGTAGGGAACCGGGTAGAGAGCAGCATGGCAAGAATCGCTTAAGGAGAGTTCAAAAAGAGGGATTAAGCTCCATGGGGAGGAGAGAGCGCGACTCCACAAGTAGTCACTGAGGCTGGAAGGGCATCTCCTACGGACAAATGACGAGGCAGAGAGCAAAAAAGGTACAAAAAGCCCTACTCCCCATGGGTAGGAGGAGGGAAGCTGTTATGAAAAAGGCAGCCTGTCTCCTGTGAATTTTCCTCCTGGAGTCATGACAGCCAAAGACTCCATTTAGTCTAATTAATTTGTTCCACTCTTGAACAATACAATTTCGGTACACGTCTTGCAAGTTGTTACATTTCCAGGCAGATTCATGGCCACCGCAAGAGCAGCCATGTGTTTCCGTGTTGAGGAACTAAATCTTTAAGCCCCTGGACCAGCACAGTGACTCTGCTCCCGATGACCTGCTGATCTACAGGACAGGCTAGATCACTCCCGCAAAACCCAGAAACCACCTTTCCCCCTTAGTCACGTAGGCACTGTAGCAACAACCAGCACCTGAGAGCAGCTCACAGAAGTTAAATCTTATTATCTTGAGAGCTAATACTGGAAGCAGGTCAAATAAATAGATATTAAGGGAAGTTCAAATTTTTGAGCATGCTCTTCTACCCTTACCAGCTCAAAGCAACTCCGCAAGAGTCCAACCATTTTACAGCGTGCAGCTTCTCCTTTGTCCACTCTCGGATTTGCAGTGGCTGCAGCGTTCTTCAGAGGTCATGCTCAGGTCAAGCCTGGGTTGAACAGGATGGCCAGAGCAAGAAATGCAGCCCTCAAAATTCCAAGAGATCCGGTTTTTGCAAAAGAGCTCTGACATGATAAACCCCACGCAAACAAAATTCACCCTGCTTATTTCTGTAGACACTGCTCCTAAAGCCGTCCTGGGGGCAGCACTGCCCTGACAGTCAGCAAGCGGCATTCAGTCTAATCAGAAGGTAGTTGTCTCAAGAGAAAAGCATAACCAAGGAGAAGTTTTTAAATGGGATGTTTAAATTCTCTGTCATTATCGCTTATGAAAAGAATGTGTGATTAACATGACTTTCCTTCCACCTGAAATGAGAAAATATAACAAAAATAAAAGTCTCCCCTCATTTCTCCTAGATGCAAGGCTGATGGGCTGTGATGCAGGCTTTCCTCAGTAAGAAAGGTTTTATTTGGTCCAATGCCACGTGTTGAGGGTGCTGGATGAAGCATGCGGTGCATGCAAGCCACAACAAATTTGAGAGAAAATAAAGAGTTGCAGCAGAGAGAACAGGGCACTGAGCCTGCCTTGCTTTAAAGAAGCTTTGTTTCATGCCAGCTAGAAAAGAAAGATCTCCTGCACGGCTTGTTAGAGCAGATACTGAAAGGAGGGACAAGTAGAGCTGTGCAAGAAAGAGGAAATGCTCTTCTCTTATTCTCTCATCTCCTCGCCTTCCAAGAAGAGGACAGAGCCAGAAGGCACCAAAATCAAGCAAACCCCAGACATAAGTGAAAAAAAGTGGTAAGAGATGGGCTACTTTATTCACGAAGAATATAATATCTACATTTGGAATCATTACTCTTGTTGTGTTTTTTTGGTTTTTTTTTTGTACCCTCCCACTTAAACAATCTATCCTCCTTCCATGAGTCCTCTTCTCACGGGTTGTATAATTTTCCCAGTATAGGGCTGATGCTTGAACCAACTTCAGCAAGCCTTCCTCTTACCTAGTTATTTAAAGAAAAAAAAAGTTACCCTGTATTTCAAAATGATGCAGCTGACAAGCTGAGAAGATGACATCAATCCTGTCTGGTAGGAAAAGTCTGCAATTCCCTAGTGAAGTTAACTTTGAACAAAATGAAGAAAAATTGATAGCTTCAATTATGAAGGGAATTCATATCACATGCAATTTAAAATAAAAAAAAAATCTTCATTAATATACTTTTTCCAGATTGAGAATAATCACAGCCATCTGGAGATCAAATTATAAAATGGAGACTTGTGCAGTAAGAAGGAATCTTGTCACTCAAACCTTGTACAACTTCGTCCTTTAAAAAGACTGCTAACATGGATATTATAATGCTCTGTTTCATTCTTCTTCTGGAATGCTTTATCCTTAATTAATTGTTCCAGAACACTCCTGGTGTGCCTGTGGAACAACGGAGACAGCAGTAGCTCCCAATCACGTCGCTTTAGCCCCATCATACTCTGCCAAGATCCTAATGGAAGCAAGTGAGAGAATTACCAGGAGCGGCACAAGATACAATAGAGGAAACAAGCGGAGTATTGGGAGGAAAGGAAACACCAAGACCCAGACAAGCCACTCGCCTACTCTTCCCCATGGAATCGGACAAGTGCCAGAGACAGCTGTTGCCCTCCAAACCCAACAAGCTCCGGATGGGCCCCCCCTCCCCCAGAAGGCTAAATCCAGAGAAGAAACCTCGCAGGGCAGCTGTAGACCTTGCCAAGACAGAGGCTTCTGGACACACAGAAACATCCTCCAACTGTGACTAGCCTTCCCCTCCCCAAAGCTGTTTGACCGTAGCCTCTCTTCACCTCCACTTTATGCCACTTCCCTTCTTCTGCCCTCTCCTCCTCTATTGGTTTTTCCCTTGTAGGTGAACTGATCTCCTTTTCACAAAATCTAACTCGTCCCCCCAAACTGGGGAATTAATATGATGCGTGAGAGCCTCATGCCGTTCCACAAGGGCATCTTATCCCCACCCTGACTGTGCTTTCTTTTCCGGTCCCACTGGAAGTTCTCTGAGACAAGAGCCACCTACGTCTCCATGTTCATGTAGTGATGGACATTCGTGTTGACCTCAAAGGCCCTACAGCAATAAACACAATTCATGACAACTCCCACTTCCAAAGCTCAATGAAATAACCCTTTGCATTTTAATAATGCTGGTTAAGTGCCTTTAGATCACAAAACCAGAAACCTTCAAATCATTTTGTGCTTAATCCCCTCCAAAATTATCAGTGCTTTAAGCTTCACTGTCCTTAGCTGGACTGCAAGGAAGTATTACTAACAAAAAGTTTGCTGTGTACTCTGTAGGCACCCAAGGGCTGCCCTCACTCAAATTTTAATGAAGGTCTTTGTCCAAGGAAAGTGAGTGAGCAGCCACGCCAGCCTCCGTACGCTCAGCTGGTGACAAGTAAAGTAGAAAAAGGTTCATTAGGAGGTGGCTGGGAGTCTCCCAGGCCATGAGCAGTGCTCCTCAAGGCACGCACTTACACCCTACAGCTGCAGGTACAGTGTGCACCTTCCCTGAGAGCCGCATCCTTGCTTGCGGAAACAACCATGTTTCCTGCCATTTAATGCACACCCTCAGGGTCAAATACCTGGCACAGCCCCTGCCCTGCTTTAAACTCAGGATTTGAGCTGGTATGAACAGGGGAGGAACATAAGGAACCGTCCAGCTTAAACAGTTCCTCTCAGTCAACACTCCCCAACGGCAATTAAACTGGGTTGCAGGGATGGTAATTCTGGACGACGCCTCTGCTCCTGTCTCCAGTAACAGCCACAAACAAAAATCTTCAGAAGCGTGTAAGGACAGGAAAGCCTATGTGATTGCATCCTGTAATACTGCCCTAACCTGCAGCCGAGGCTCAGGATGTAAATAAGTGACTTTCCTACAAGTAGTGGAGTCACCCAGAGGTACTGCATCCTCACAGCAGCAGGGAAAGAGGATGATGGCTTCACAAAATTGCCAGCACCTTGCTCAGTGTATGGCAACAAATAGAGAGTGGTAAATTGTAGAGGCTGGATTTTACACCTATGTCCAGGCAATGAAGTGAACACCCCCAGGCTCTGTTCATGAAATTAAGGACGTGGGCTCTCAGGATGGGTTGTCTTTCCTCTGAAGAAAGACAGTACTGTGAGCCAACCACTACGAAGTGCCCTTAACTGTCAAGTAAATGAAACAAATTAAGGTTAAACTTCAGAAAAGAGAGCTGACTGAGTCCAAAAGAAAGTACCACATTTAAACTGAGAGATGAAAAAAACCCCAAGTTGCAGAAAGAAGAACCCATCCCCCAACACACGCACACAAGAAACCAATGTTGCCAGTCACTTGCATCTCAGAATAAATGAAACAGCCACCCAGAAATCATGAGATAAGCTGAGAAAGAGTGATATACTAAAAATAATCTACTTTGAAACCCTTTTATATGCCTTCATGGATGTGACACTCTCTAATGGCCACTTTTTCATGGTCTTTTCCACAGCCACGAGGTCTAGCTCTTTAAGGGAAAGCTGAAGATTTTCTTTGAACACATGCCTCCAGGAACTGAGAGATCAAGGGAAATACAAAAGCAAATGCAAAATATCAACTATCAGAAGATTCATGGTTAAAAAAGAACGACGGGCTGACAATGAGGACAGAAGATCAGTTCATTAGGGAACTTCTGATATAAAAGGTAGGAAGATTTTCTTAAGAAAGCCATCAGAATAACAGTTTACATTAAATTATATATTAGTTTGGTGTTTAAAAAGAGATGTCCTTATTTAAGATGCGCTTAAAGTATATAAACAGATAATCATATAGATCTCCTCACATACACAAGAAGCATTAATTCCCTACCACCACTTCTGCTCTATGACTACTATTGTTAGCACTGGGGTAAACATGACCCGGGCAAAAACCCTCTCAATCACTACATACCACAAGAGGCTTGGACACACAGAAGCGCTTCTCATCTTTGCAGACATCTAGAACCTTTTAAAAACTCAGTGCAAACTCAAAGGAAGAAATGGGCTATCAGATGGGCCACAAAGATAATCAGAGGGGAGGCTGTTCAGCCTAGAGAAGAGAAGGCTCCGGGGAGACCTTATAGCGGCCTTTTAGTATCTGAAAGGGTCCAACAAGAAAGTTGGAGAGGAACTTTTTACAAGGGCATGTAGTGATAGGACAAGGGGGAATGGCTTCAAACTGAAAGAGGGGGGATTTAGATGAGATATTTGGAAGAAATTCTTGAGTGTGAGGGGGGTGAGCCCCTGTCCCAGGTTGCCCAGAGAAGCTGTGGCTGCCCCATCCCTGGAGGGGTTCAAGGCCAGGCTGGATGGGGCTTGGAGCAGCCTGGGCTGATGGGAGGTGTCCCTGCCCAGGGCAGGGGGGTTGGAGCTAGATCATCTTTAAGGTCCCTTCCAACCCAAACCATTCTTTGATTTTGTGAACTCGTACCCCACCAGACAGCCAGCTTTGCATTCACCAGACAAAATTTCCATGCCCTTCAAAGGGTTTTAGACAAGGACACTTGGCCAGTGAGAAAGAATTAAAAGTTGATAAGTGATAATCTGTTAAATTCATTGCTGAGCTAATTCCTGAATTACAACTATAACCCTTGGAAAGTTGTCCCACATTCAAAACGCACCAAGACAGAATATGAAATACCATATTCAGCACCGTCATAATCCAGTTTTGACAACCCTCTTCTTAGGAAGGGCTTGCCAGAGCAGACCACCTCTCTGCGTCCCTTGGTTCTCTGTTTGCTACTCAGCACACCTATGTCCAGCTGAGCCATGTCTCTCTTCATGCCATTTGCACTGTTCAGTTTCTTAGTGGTCTCCAAGCATGTTACCCCCTCCACCACCCACCTCTCCAAATCCAACAGCAGGTGGGCAGCTCTTTGCTTACAAGACACCCTACAAACAATATTATTTCTTCTGACAGGAAGGAATGGTGGCTTTGAAACCCTCCTCACGTCTTCCCCTGTGAAGGGTGTCCTAGAAAAAGGACTTATTGGCACCTGACCCTAGACCTTCCATACACCGGCCACTAGCTAAGGGACAGGGGTACAAGTCATGAGCTACATGAGGAGGGAAAAGGGACACGTTGCACCAGATGGGCTGGTGCTAATGAGCAGGAATAGCCCCTGCAATCAATCCATAGCTAAAGACTGCGCCTCCGAATAAGAACATTTTAGGGATATGAGGGCGTTAACTCGATATGATGTTGATGATTTAAGACAGTGAGTGTCTCCTTTGAGCTAAGTGTCCCTACCTTGGCAGAGAGGAGATGGTATGCTAGAAATATTAAACTAGCAAACTCCGTGGAGATACATAGGTACAAGTAAGAACAGAATTTGAATCCCCGTGTTCAGGATAAGTCATCAAACAGATCCTCCTAAGCAGCAGCCAAATATATATCCACATCTACTGTTGTAGGTGTTAATGGAACAGCTCCCAAATATGAATGCTGAAATAACATCCTGATCTCCTGTAACCAGAGCTAAGAGGATTTGCCATTGATATACCAGCTCTGAGCTGGATTTACTTCAAAATTCTCAAAAGCCCCTGCAATGGCATAAAGCACGTTTTTGTGTCGAAGGAATCCAGATGAGCGCTCCACATGGGGCACTGGGCGATACGTAATGAATTCCACATTCTGGTTTCGTCCCCGGAGAAGGCTCCCACAGATTCCACAATGGAACAAGAGGCTTATTGAACAGGACAATGCAAGAGGAAATCTATTTTACAACTTTAAGCGAGCTTCTGTCCGCAGAGGATGAGCATAATTTGTTGCTGAAAAGAAAACTAATATAAGCAAAACAGCCTAAATATAAAAGGAACAAAATACCAGTTTTTTCAGCTCTTAAAAAACCCCATGTATTCGTTGCATTTGTGCACTCATCCCTACACAAATATATATATATGTAGCATATACACACAGACATTATGTATAAGCACTCTCCAAACACAAAGGAGCTAAAAACAACATAATCCTGTCTTCTGGAAGTTCTTGGTACGGAAACAGTAATTAGATCATTCTACATTTGAATGTAGTACAGTTAATCAGAGCTTTCCCAGGGGCATTTTAGAATTAGGAGGAAAACTATTAAGGAATACAAATGTTTTATTTCCTAAACTGCCAATAAAAGGATACGATCAACTTCTTAAAAAAAAAAAAAAAAGCCATGGAAATAGGTTGCTTAAAAAAAAATAAAAATCAGACCAATTCACTCCAATGTCATGAACCTAAATAGGATGTCATTGTGCCAGGGAATTAATTGGATTGTAAATAAAAGTGAAACTGATCAGTAAGTTTTTATTGCTTGTGATGAGTGAAATGCAAGGAGTGTACAAAGAGCATAAATGATGAAAGTCGAATTTGTTCTGAAAAATTCTTTCAGTTTGAATAATCGGCAGGGTATTAATGCCACTGGTAAGAATTTTTATTATAAACATATGAGAACAGTGTGAATCAGGAATAATTCTATTGAAATGAATGGGATTGCACTGAGGGAACATTTTTGAGGGCTGCAGAATGGAAACTAACAGAGATCTACATACCCTTTTGGTGAGAGCAGAATCAGGCCCATGGATTTCTTTTTGTTTTTCCTCCTTGCTCTGTAGCTGCTTATGTGCTTTTATAGAAAGCTCTCTTCTCAAGCAGCAGGCCCTCCAGATTTACATCTGGGTGCTCATGTCTTGACTGTGGTGACAACATCCCTTTCAACTAAAACAAACACAGCTACCAATGAAGCCAGCAAACTTGCTGGAATGCAGGACTTGCTGAACTGAAGAATGCCAAAGAAACACAGAATAATGCAATTTCAAACCTTTCCAAGAGGTGACCAGGGTGACACAGAGGCATTCTGAGATGTGAGGGACTGGGGGCAACATCTGCTGAGGAAGGCACGTCAAGTCAAGAATCACAAAACAGGAGAGCCAGAGCAAGAAACTATACCCTCATTTTGTATTTTGACCAGGATCTTGTGCCTCCTTTTTCAAGGAGCACAAGAGAGCAAATGCTAAGGAGGACTATTTGAACGGCCATCACTATGGAGATCATACCTGATGAATGGAGTTGAAGGCCAAGGATTCATACTTTTCCTCAGCAGCCCATACTAACCGTGAAAAGGAGAAAACCCTGCCAGCTTCAGATGCTAAAGGATGCAGGGAGAAACCCTGAGGGATTAGACTCCTAACTCAGCAACATTAGTTAGATGATGTCAATACAGATTCTCCTTTCTTCTTGCATCTCCCTGTTATCTAGAGACTTAAATGGGCTCATGCAACCTGCATGTAGTATTATGAATACCCAAGACAGATGAATTTAAGTTAGCTTGAGTACAGCTACAGAATAACACAGCACAATAAAAGTGTGATTGCTACCTGAAACATGCTGGGGAAAAGCACCAGGGAAAGAGAATACCTTCTCATATCAATGGACAACGATAGTACAAAGCTATGATTTTATTTAGGCTTGGAACAGGCGTCAAACTTGTAAGTAGCTGAGCATTTATATCTTGGGATGACCCTCTACGAGGAGCCACGGCCAGATAACTTGAAGATGGAGTCAAATAATAAATCAAAGCATTTCCAGGATGACACCAGGGGATCCTTCTCACTGAGCTCCATGTCCATTACTTACCAGTTCTCCTCAGAACTTCCGTGATGGGGAACAGCATTGCTTGTCTCCCTCTCTTGCTGCGGTCCTGGGCTGCTCTCTACCATGGGGCAGCTGGACATGGTCCATGACAAGGCCTTCCTGTGTAGCCAAACAAGGGTTTAGGAGATCTGTAATAGTGTGTTTCTAGAACAAAAACTTGATTCATTTATCCAACCCTCTTAGAGAGTGAAATAGCTCAAGAAAAAGCAAAGCAGAGACAGAGAAAGAGCACATGCGCAAAGGAGATGGACTCCTGTAGAATAACATAGCATACTAATTCATTCTGATATTGCTATTTAGTACCTGAAAAGTCTACCATTATGCATTATTAAATTCATGTATTATTGAATCACAATCCTTGTTGCCTGGTAAGAAATGTGGATGATTTCTTAGCTTAAATTAAAGCACTGCTGCCCTTATTTGAATAAAACTGCATTACTGGCTGCCTCGCATGGTAATCAGAAAACTGCATTAGGCAGGTAGTACTGTATGAATTAAAAAATAATGAAACAAGACTTTTCAGTCAGACATTGTTCCCTTGCCTGCTTTTCATGACAGCAGATTTCCTACTTTGAGTCGATAAGACAACAGCAAATGAAGATAACAACAGGAGAGCAAAATCATTCACTCTAATAGGCTCCACCTGTGCAGACTTCAGCTCATTTACATGACTGCAGAAAAATTAGAAATCATGCAGCAATTAGTCTCTTCTAGATTATGCACTGTGTCAACTGATACCACTCTGGAGACCACTAGTGCTAAAATGGTTTCAAAAGATAAATCTACTAGCCTGTGCAAACATTTTTAATTACTTGGAAAACTGGATTGCCTGTTTAGAAATCTCTGCTGTAAACCAGGCTGCCCACACAGCCCTGCAATCAAATGTCACTAGATTCAAACGTTTATATAACTGACTTTTATAATGTTTGACGGCTTGGTGAAACAGAACCACATATTTGCTTTTGCTGCTTTGTAGTTGAAGGAACATCTCTTTAGAGGGAAGTAACGCAGTTGCGGTAAAAGGAATTTTTCTTTCTCTTTTTGTGTTAGCAGGTATCGATCCCTTCAGTCTCAGATCTCATCATCTGCTCTGGTCATCCATTGTAAAATGACGATCATTCACAGCACTGAGCAAATCCACCAGCAGCTATTTACAGGATAAAAATTAAGGGCTGCATTGTGAACCCTGTGCTCTCACCGGTAAGGAGTTCTTCACCTAAGAGGCCCAGCGAAGTCAATTTAACCGCTTATGTGTAGCTGTTCATCCTTGTGAGTAAGCAGTTCGCAATCTGGGCTCAAATCCTTTGCCAAGGGCAGCATATGTTCTGGTGGAACGGCAGCTCTGCGCTCCCAGCTGGTGCAGGTCTGCAGCATTCCCAAACTCACACAAATCCTGCAGGTTTGCACCCAGTGGTGATCTGGCCCCCTCGCATCAAGCATGCGCTCGCCCCACCTTCGCCATTCTTAACGAGGTTTTAAAAGCAGCTATTGAAATTTGAAAATGGCGCTTCTTTGGTACATTTACATTTCTCTCTCAAAAAAAAGTGCTGGGAGTCACTGAAGAGGAAGGGAGCAATGAAAGCACCGTAGAGACTTCAAGAGCTACAGAGCTTAATTCAGAGCCAGGTCCTTTCTGTTTATTTGACCAATTTGCTCAAGAACGCCAGAGCAAGGAAATACCTAACTGTGAAGCTCGCAGCCCCCAGGACTGCTCTTGGGTTCATATTCTCTATATGATACTTCCACAGAGCGTAATAGTGCAGCTTTATAATTTGAACTGGATTAACTCATGAAGGGCCACCTTAATGGCGCAATCACAGCTTTGGTTATGGAAACTGTTCCTGCAGGCTGAGTTTAGAGGCAGGAACTAGCCCTTGAAGGTTTTTTATTCCCTTGCTTGAAATACTGCATGTGCCTTTTCACAATTCTATAGAGAATCGAAGCAGACATTACGGGGTCATCCTCACCCCCACAGGATATTGACACCGCTCAGTTCTATGTGGCACCAGGTTTGCATTAATCTTCATTCATGACTCCCAAATTATCCCTCTTTAGTTATCAAGATTTCTCATTACGACTTTTGTAGTTTTGAAACTCTTAGCTGAATGTCTCGAGTCACAAATTAAAGAGCTGAACTTTGTTCTTTAAGCTAGGTCTTTCTGGGTTGGACTATGTCCCTCGGTCACACTTGTGTAGTGTGGGTACCATGGAGTCACAGCCCCCAAAAGCCCCAGAGGTCCTTCAGAGGTGGCAGGAGCATCTGAGAGTGGCTGCGCTATGATGGGGCTCAGCTGAACCACAGAAATCCTTGCTACAGGACGATGCGAATATCAAAAAAGGTTGTGGGGACCCAAAAAACAGACTGGAAAGGATGCAGAGGCTGAGTGCAGCTGTTCTGATACACATCTTAAAAGATATCCCGTTCTTCCCCTGAGCAGCCTACAAGCTCTGTGGTCTGACACCTACGAGGGGGTCACCACTTTCCTTACTCCTGTGTTTCTGCTTCCTTCTTGCTTCAAGAACTGAAACTTAATTTCTGTGCAACTTAGGAGCAGTTGAGGGGTGAAAGGCAGCTTTGTCCATTTGTCCTTCTACCCAACACACAGCTCATACACAGAAGGACACAACATCCAGGTAACGGGCAAACAGCCATGGGGCGACTCCACTCTGTTCACCTTTTAGGCAGGATTAGACAGCAGCAGGTCCAGAGGAGGCCACANACAACCTTCATTGAGGCAACAGCCCAGATAACTCCGGCACAAACTGCGGGGAATGTTTTCATCACTGCAGCCTTTGCCCTGATCTCGGCTCTGGACAGACTCATACTGAGTATGGCCATGCTTATGGTCTAGTTTTGAGTGGCCACTGAGTGCCAGGATGTTGCTTATCCATGAAGAGTCAACACGCATAGCTTTGATGCTGCTTTTTTATTTTAATGCAAATCCAACGCAGTTTAACCATCTCGAGGCTGAGGTATATATGTTTTGGATGTAAGTATTATCACCACACAGCAGCACTGCAGAGGAAAGCGACGGGAGGAGAGGGCCCTTTGGATGCACGGGGAAAGCTGGAGAGACGGAATGCAACAGCCCTCCTTGAGATGTGGTGAGAATGCAAGAGAGGGGCTCTGGAGGTGCTGCATGGAGACGTGCATACAGGCACCTACCCTACTGCAAGCCAGTTTGGCCAAGCTTTAATAGGAGGGACTGGCAAGGAGAGCCTCCTAACAGCCTTAATTTATTCCTTGATGATGCCACAGTTGGTGGTACTGACTAGGATTCAAATATAAAATGGAATTTATGGAGAAATTTATGAGTTTAATGGAGAAATCTGTTAAGAGCCTTGAAAGCCCTTATATAGCTAACGAGGTGTTTTAAGTCCCCTAGCAAATTCTACACTTGCCTGATGAGGTTCAAGTTTCACAGTATAACCAGACAGCGAGGGGAAAGAATGACAGTATATGTGGCAGAGCCTTAACACTGACCATGGGCTGCTCATTTGGAAACATCTTGGAAGATAGGCTATGAGGCATGTTCATCTGTCGTTATTAATGACTGAAGTCAAAGGATTAACTGGGTGAGCCTGATCTAAGACTTGTGGAGCCTGATCTAAGACTTGTGGACTTGGCAACGTGCATGGAAACTGCAAAATAATACCTCGGATTCGCAACTAAACAGAATCTTAAAACCATCAAGGATAAACAGCGAGAGAAAAGGGGATTCACGCTTGCCCCACTTATTGGGATTGCCTTAAGGATACATGGGCAAATTGAACACTGTAGAATGCAGGAGTTGCCACAAGATGGGACATTCAGCTCACAAATATGAAAGTTGCTGGCAGAATACTGAACTTTACATCTAATGAGTAAAGCTGGCTTGATAAGCAGTCACTTAAAGGAGTTAATCCTTTGCTCCCTTTGTGAATCACCTGCCAACAGGCTCCTGATAAAAACCCTCTCCTGTTCAAGCCAGAGAGAGTTTTGACATCGGTGATAGGGTTACTGTTCAATTCCAGCCCGTTGGTTGTAACTGACGGGTGAAAACTGAGAATTAGAAATGTCATCCTGCAGGTGTTCAAAATGCCTGTTGTTTGTTTTCCTTCATTTATGTTAATGGAGACACTTCTCTGGCTGTAAAGTCAACTGACCGAGTGGTGCCTCCACTGGGGAAACCACTGCAGCTTCCTCCTTCAAATGAATCTCCTCTTCTTCCACAAATTGATATGTATTTTCAAATGCTGCTGTGGCTAAGCTTCCCGAGCTACGATTCAGGCCGTACAGAGTGAGCAAACAAGCAGGCAGAACAAAATGATTCCCTGCTGCAGACAGCACACATCTAGGCTCAGTCATAGCAGGAGAGCAAAACTGGGTGACTCCTCGACTAAGGAAAGCAAACTTGGTTTTAGAAGTCAACATAATAACACTGGAGTAATTGTTTTCCTCCCTGCTCTTTGGTCAGTTTTTGTAGTGGCAGTTGGAGTTCAAGTCCTAAAGGCAACACAAACTTCTTCTGGATAAAAGGTGATGGATGGAAATGCAGCTTCTGCGATGCGTCTCACAATGAAGGGAAGGACATTAGTTGAATGACTTGCCTAATGCACCATATGGAGATAGAAGTGAGGAAAGTGCGGCTGCTAAAGAAGTCAATGTAAAAAACACTAACCACAAATCCAGCGTAGGGCCAGGCTCCAAAACATAAGTGGAAGTGGCCTAGAAAACCCCCACAAAGACAGTAATTTACAAGCAAAGGTTCCATGCTTCTGGAAAATAAGGGCAAGAATAAGAACCTGCCTGTGTTAGTAATCTAGGATCTGGAGCAGAGTAACTAAATCTATTGGGCTTAGGCTGCCTGAAGGCATAACATTAAACTGGGGAAAGACATTCAGTTTAATCTCCAGCATGACAGATGTCCTTAAGGGGATTCTATGTAAATATGCAGCATATTGTTTTTGCCTTCTTAAAAAAGCAGGGGGAGTCGAACCACCTCCCTCCTATCAGATGGTATGGATATTTTGCTCTGCCTTGAAGGAGACGTGGTTAAGTTTAAGAGCCTCCTCGTGATTCCAGTTCACCTCTTCCCTTGGGCCAATGTAAATCAGCTGTGTTACAGGGATGTGGTAAGTAACCCTCAGCGTGATGCACTTGCTGGATACTATCTATGGCTACGCCTGCACCCTGGCAACATATGATGTGGTATTAACAGCAGCATCTTTGACTTTTCAGCTGCTTATCGGGGGAAAAAATAATTGATGGAGGATGAGAGGCAAAGAGGGAGGAGAAAGAAGGCATTTCCTTGAGACCACAGAATACAGGGGCCCATGCTGCATTCCTAGCACCAGCTAATAAACCAGGGTTTTGTGGGCTGATCCAGGGCAGAAATGTTCTCTTTTGGCAGAATTTAAACTGTGGCTTAATTAGACAACAGCATCCAAGGTCTCACAATATTCATATTCCTGCCTGATACTGCAGGATGGGACTGAATGAGTTAAACTCAAGGACAGGGTATGGGGCCAAATGGGTCTGGTAAGAACTCTTTTTAAAATGATTGCTTTCAAAATAAATAATGCAGAAAAACACTTCCGGAAAAACCTGAGAATATTCCAAAACAGCCACTGAAGCAGATGATCATACAAATTCACCTGAAAGACAAGAAAGAACTTTGTGTGCCAGCCTGCAACTTCACAAACATGTGGTGCATGCAACCTCCAGAGTGACTGAAATGCTGAAAGCTCCTCTAATCCAAAACTAAGCTGATTTTACACTACAACCACAATTATTTTCTTTTTAAAATCAAGCATGCCACTGCCAGATCCGTAGCAGGTGCAAATCAGCACAGGCTTCAAGGGAGTAGTCTGATCTACAGCAGCTGAGGATCTGGTGTAAAATGAGATCATCTGCTGAAAAATTAAGAGAAAGGCATTTCTATTTGTCATCTGCTATCTCTTATAATCGCTCAGTAATTTCTAGAAATCCAAATGATTGACTCGCTTACTGCTCTGGCTGTTCCCCACCCTCAGCAACCTCTGAATACTAATGCCTCCTGGCCAGGGGTACTCACCCACAAAACACTTATTCCCAAAGGATTTGGGCTGGCTTTTCTTCCAGATAGAAACCATCAGGACATCTCCTAGTCTCACTTACACTCAAAAACCACCACATAGCCTCGACCACCAAATCCCAGACTCAGACTATCAAAGAGAGCTCTCCATTTCTCTAACAAGGATTATGTCCTAGAAAAACAGCCAGAAGAGCAGAGCTGACAGAATCCCTTTCACGGCAATGGGACGTTTCCCACAGCAGAAACTGCGTTTCAAATGTGAAACCACCGCTGTGATCTCTGCTTCTGCTACGCTGATCACCCGGTGCTGCGCCGTCTACCCACATTCCAATAAAAGCTGGGAGTTAGCACAGGGAGGAAATGGAGCACCAAGGCAACAACATCAACAACAGCATTGAAGGGACCATGGAGGTTTAAACCGTTATAACTGGGTGGATGCCCGGCGTAAGGGAGCTTTATGGATTAGTTAACGCTGGCATCTTTCTTCCGTAGAAAGAGGACCGGCAGAAACCATCTGTGTCACGGCATATGGAAGACTGCCATGTGACACACAGCCCAGAGGGTTTCCAGAGCATCTATTCTGAGCTCTTTGTAAACCCTAAGCAAGACAACCCCAAGAGCATAGAACCAACTAAATAGCATTAGTTTTTCCACATCTAATGTATCCATGTTTTTTCCCAAAGAAGAGAGCAGAAGAGAACAAGGGAATCACCGATCAAAAGAACAAAGGATGGACCTTGCCAGTCCCCGCTCCACAGCACAGGAGGGTACGGAGATGTAAAAACATGGTTGCAGCTTTTCTTAATGGCTTAATCTTGAGCTCATAAAGAAGACATATCATCCACCATTCTCGGCTCAGTACGCATATTACAACTACTTGTTTCCACCTTTGGTGAATTTCGGGTTCTTTATAGGAGAAACTCCCCAGGAGTCAAATTATATTTGTAGGACAGACAAAATAAAGTATTTCCTGGTCACTTCATTGGTGACAGTGCAAAATCCCAATCCCAGCAGCAGTAATTACCCCTTTTAATCCCCATTCATCACAATTGCTTCTCGCAACCTGTCAGGTTTAACTCCGACCTTGTTTACAAAAAAATATATGATACTCAGAAGGTAATTGGCTTCCACTACCAGTAGGAAAAAAAACCCTTGCCAAACCATCTAAAGACCCTCATGGTCCCAGTGCTGCAGGACTCACTGGGGCCGAATTTGACCCACCACTTTTCAACAGAGACTTCAGCTGTTCACAGTTGCAAGGGGCAGCTCAGTCGCACTCAAACCCTGATTTTATAACCACCTTGTTAAATCTCATGCAACTACTCCAGATTCTTAAAAGTGAACGCAATGTTTGGGAAACGGGTCCAGTTGGCAAAGACGCCCTCTCTTCATTTGCATAATTATAGGCTGCGCTTTAACACTACTTATGGTTGAGGGTGCCTGACACTTTCCATTAAGAAACTCGGCTTTCATTTACTGAAGGCATTGCCAAACTCTCTATGCTTGGTTTTGTATTTTCCTAGCCAACGTCTGTCTGTCTTGGGTTGAATTATTTGGGAAAATTTCAGTTAAAACAGTTCGGCTGTTTCCCAGAATGAAGTGAGGGGGGAAAAACAATTTGTCTGCAAAGAAAAAAATAATAAAAAAAAGAAGTAATAACCATTTAATGGAGAAGTTCTCACAACCACATGCTCTGGAGCAGGAACTTAAAGCACTGGGGGAGGATTGCCCCTATCAAGCCTGTTGCTGGCCCCCCACATACCCATTTGGCCAGCTTCTACTCCCGCAGAGCACTCTCATCAAGAACCATAGAATGGTTTGGGTTGGAAGGGACCTTAACGATCGTCCAGTTCCAACCCCCCTGCCCTGGACAGGGACACCTCCCACCAGACCAGGTTGATCAAAGCCCCATCCAGCCTGGGTTTGAAACCACCTCATGTACATTCATCGGGCACTTACTACAGCTAAGTTCTCTCGAGATAAGTCTGCTTTAAATACACTTCAGACTTGCACAGTTCTTGCAGGCACAGAAGAACTTTCCAGGAGTATGCCCTGCCAGGCATCTGCCTACCCCAGGCGCAGCAATCATTTTCCAGAAGTCCAACTTATTTGCTTTCTTCATCTCCCCAGATTGCGCTAACACCTAGGAGGTCAGAAAGGAGGCACAGACATGAGGAATCCTTCCCTTTCCTTCCCGCCTTTTCCTTGCCGCTCCAGAGGCAGAGTATGCCCATGGACATGCATGCTTTGTTTTGGGGTGGCAAGATGCTAACGTATCCCAACAGAACAAAACCTTCTCTACTCGTCTGGATAAGAAGGCACTAATCCAGGCGGGGCGATTATGCTCTCCGGTTCAGAAACCTCAAGGTTTCTGAAAGAAGCCATGCTAGGGAGCTCTCTTCCAAAGGGCATTAACCAAGAAATGAATGAACTAAGAAAATAAAACACCCCTTCTCCAACAGCAATCAAAGAACCCCCAAAACAAGAACCCCAAATTCCACATATTCTGATTCATCACTAAAACTCATTTTCCCTCTGGAAGCATCATGTTTGCTCTCCATATGAATAAGCACATTATAGAGTGTACTGAGAACGAGAAATGCTGCCTATGAGTTAAACCACAAAGTCTAGAGATCCAAATTCTATTCCTGGCAAATACCCAACACCAGCATTTGCAGACCCAACTGCCTGAAGCAAGGCACCAACATCCATATTCAGGAGCCTTGCATCTAGCAGCCTTGCAAGGCCAATATCGGTTTATGCTTCAAAAATCTCTGCCTTAACTGTTTGGTGTCACCAAGTCACCAAACTCTAGCTGACAGAGTGTTCAGCCTGTGGAAACATTTGGGGTGGAAAAAAATGGAGAGAACCCAATGATCCTTCCTATGTCTTCTTCCTACTGGCCACAGGTTTCCTCCCCAGTTAACGCTTGTCCATGGAAACGGCCATTTCCCTTTCTAGGGAAATCTCTTCCCAAAAGACACTGTCCTGACACAAAATGTCTTCATCGTAACGCATTACTTGTCAGTCCTAACTACTCCTGGTACCAATGGACAAGGCTATTTCTTCATTAAAGCCACCCAATCCCTCCAGCCATAGCAGGAACCCAGCCCAGCACACCAGAGGGTACCACACTCGCACTCACACCTCAGGCAACGATGACCGAAGGAGCAAAGCCACCTTATCGAGGGTCATTTTTTTAGGATGGCTGTGAGGCAGATGGCAAAAGACAAGCCCTGCTCCTGGTGAATTATGCCTGCATGTAAATATAGCTTTAAATTTTGACTTCTTTTATAAATGCTTCATCATATTTGTTAAGTGGTCATTAGATGCAGCTACATTCCTTTGCATCTTATTAGAAAGCATTCCTTTTTTTCCTGAAGAAATAAATAAAGTGAATGCATAGTAAATGCCTAACAGATGAAGCCATAACAAGCTGTTGCAAAGCATATAATATGGAGATATTGTTAAAACAATGTGTGTGCCTGTTAAATGCAGAAACATTTAATGTTATTATTTGGTATGCCATAAAGTCCACCATAATTTATTAAATATTATTAAAGTATTTATAGAGGGACCCTTCTATGCTACGTAACTGGTTACTACTGTAACAAACATACAATGCCAAATCTACCATTTCAGCTTTTTAACTTTCCCGAAGCGTTTTTTCCCTCCTATGAAAAAGCAGATGGTCTAAAGCAACAGCAAATGTAAACTCACAATGTATGCTCAAAGGCTGAAACCTAACATTTAAAATGAGCGGTCCTGGTGCAAAATATCTCCGTGGTGACCTCTGGTAGCCAAGTGGGAACTAGATTTGGCGGGGAGTCCAAGTGGATGCAGCTCCTGTTGGTGGCATGCACCAACCAGGGAACTCATCGCATCTGGGCTCCAAACCAGGCCAAGGTGTCAAGTATGGCTCCACACGCTCACCCAAACCAGTGAAAGGGGGGTTTCAGCAAACTGCTTCCACTGGGCAAAGAGGTAACACGGCCGGTTTGCTGTGGATTGGTAATTGATGTAACGAGGTCAGGCTGTATAACCGGGTTTAACCCTGACAGTAAATCTGACTGTGACCTGCAACCAGTAATTAACAACAGCCAGTTTTTCCTAATGAAGTACCCACAGAGTTAAGAATATGAAATTCTGCATTCCTAAGTTGCTTAAATATCCATACTTCTGAGTGCTGCTAAAATGCAATCAAAGGTTTGCTTTGCTTTTTAAATGTTCAGTTTAAAAGTTCAGATAACTCAAGCCTCAAAAAAGCGTGTGACAGTTCAACAACTAAATACAATATCAACTAAATACAATATCAACAAAACAATTAAGCATCGCAGTTTATGTTAGAATTGGAAGAAAACAATTCCTTTGCTTCATATAGAAACCCAAAACCCTGGAGTTCCCCAAATTTCTCTGGATTTTTAGTTTTAACTGTAGGGGAACAAAAGCACTAAGAGAAAAATTCAGTTCTCCTTCTGAATCCAGAATATCTCTTCTGAAGAAAGCTGGATTTATGGCAGTGTAGCTGACAGCGGTCTTTGCCCCCTAATGGGGAATACCAGAAAATTATTGTTACTGAAAATTCAAAATGCTACATAATTTGGTTAAGATTTAAGAATAAGTAATGTTTTCTTCAATAACAGTTTTCATAATGGAGCCTTTCTCATATGCCATATTTTCCATACAAACAGGATAACATTAGCCAGGGACTGGGGATGGTTACCCGTCAACATGAGGTGCTCAACGCCGTCCAAGAGACAGTGCAGTGCACACGACTGGTCCTTACATTGCGTATGAGCTAGAGAGAAATTTGGGGTCAAAATGAAATTCAGCTGAGGTGCCAGACTCTAAAGCTGAAGGAGCTTATTAAAACCCACCCGGGAAGGGATATGTTTATTAAACTACATTCTCCACCTTCTGAAGGCCCATGAGCCCAGGTAGTCTAAAGGAAGTCAACACATTTTTACAAGTAAGCCTTTTCTCCTCATTCCTATATAGACCTTAGCAAATCTCCCAGGGGTGAGGAGCACTACACAGCACTGTATTTGGCCAAACAAAACAGTCAAATGCTTCCCTGGGACCATCTGCAACAGTATTTTGATTTTGGTTCCAAGGAAATGGATCTATACTAACCCTGTCGACTTCAGCTGTGTGCTGTGACAGATTTGCTCCTAGGGATCAGAGTCTGAACTTCCAGGAAAGGGAAACTCCTGCTGCTGAAGTTTTACTTCTCTGTAGGACTTTCCCTCTCATTCCCTTGCAGCACACACACACATTAAAAAATAATAATCCCATTCCAAGCAATGCACGACAGAGTGACCTCATCATGAGTTTTCATTTCAGCAGAAATGTTCTATTCCGCACCTATGAAAAAACATGGCCATCTGGGAGCAGTTGAGCATTTTGGCCACCAAGGGCC
Source organism: Rhinoptilus africanus (assembly GCA_013400135.1). Taxonomy (NCBI): domain Eukaryota; kingdom Metazoa; phylum Chordata; class Aves; order Charadriiformes; family Glareolidae; genus Rhinoptilus; species Rhinoptilus africanus. Next base: position 145,797 of record VXBO01007967.1, read on the forward strand.
CGGTTTGAGTAACACTGAGTGCCTCTTTGTGAGGGACCCTCCGGGCAGCCCACGGGCTCCTGCAGAAGCTGGGCAGCTGGGCACAGTTTCTGGTCAAGACGTGCACATCTCACAACGTAGTTTGTACAGCAACGAATCTGGCTTGAGCAGACAAGCAGGCAGGTCCAAAACAACAATCTGCCAACTAAAACAGACATCCCAGGCTCGAATTCCCATCCCCACCATGTGCAAGTTCCTCTCCCCTAGCTCCCATCCCTATCATCACCTTAAAAAAAAATGGCTCAGATCCACAAACTATTTCAGGACCAGGGAGTGAGCGAACACTGGAGCTGCGACTCCTGCTTGGAAAGCCCTAAAGGATAAACGAGGCAGCATCCTTCAAAGCAAGAGGCAAGTCCCAGTCCATTTATGGCTAAGATTATAACTGTGAGAGGAAAAAAAAAATGAAAATAAAAAAACCTCTGCCCTAAAGCCAGAGATCAGCCAGCACAGGAGCTTTGGCTGCGAGCACTCAAGGGAGAGACCATGTCTAATAACAAGCAAGCTGCCACATTCTGGACCAGATCCAGTTCCCAAGTGGATTGTAAGACATAGCCCTGTATTTATTTTCACAAAGATGGAGCATGTGTATATTTATTTTGCTTGGTCAAAGAAGGCTGACCACAAACAAGCAAATAAAAAACGCCTTCCTATTCTGTGCCTCTGGCTCAGGTGGCGATATTCGCACCCTGAGCTCTCACCTGAAACTGCAGGTACAGGGTGCCAGGAGTTTGTCTGCTGCCCATAAAGGAGGTTGCTTAGGCTTCCCTGGGCAAAAGTCTCAGCTATCCCAGAGCTCTGCTAGGTGACCCCAGTCTGCTCTTGCCCCTTTTTTTTGCTAGAGAACAGTATCTATGACCCAATGAAGCACATACAGTGTGAAAGAAACACTAGACTCAACAGCGACAACCTCAACACTACTGTCTGCAGAGCTTCCCCAGGTGGGCTTCACCCAGGCTACCAAAAATGCCCACCTGCACCCTCGGTCCACGTCAGGAAATATGGAGCCATGTGTAGAGACGGCCAGCATGGTGGTGCTGCCTGGTATAGTTACAACACACAGAGAAGACTGAGCTGCAAAAACAAAGTTCTGAGACAAAACCAGTATGTTTAACACACCACCAAGTACTCTTGGACTAGTACACTGTCAGGTACACACACCCTTCGGCAGGTTACAAGAAACACCTCAGGGTGGTGGTGGTCTGGAGATAAGTCTGTGCACCTAAAAGCTGAGAAGCTGATAAATACACTATTGCTACCTACAAACTTTCTTTTGTCATGGATAAAACAGCATTTCCAGTTCACTATACAGAAGAGGACCCTGGGCAGCATTTCAGTATAAAGCTGGACAGTGTGGACTTGCTCTTCCACTCTACCGACAGAACCACAGAATAGTAGGGGTTGGAAGGCACCTCTGGAGATCATCTAGTCAACCTGCCAAAGCAGGTTCACCTAGGGCAAGTTGCACAGGATCATGTCCAGGCGGGGTTTTTAATATCCGCAGAGATGGAGACTCTTCAAAGAGGACATTACCTCTTGGTTGACTCTGCTCCTCTGGCTCTGCCCTTCCACTCTCCCAGTATAGAAACTATAGTGCCTTGCCCAACACTTATGTCACCTGTCAGCCTGACCACTTCAGTCTGCTGTATCTTAGGTTTCAAACTTTGGTGATGAACCTTCCATGATTTCAGACTTCAGAAGATCCCCACGTTGCCAGAGTGGCAAGTCAGGACGCAATATTTCTCGCAATTTTTGTTTACTGTATTTTCTTGTATTATTTTGCAATATTTGTTTACAAAAGATGCAGACCTATATTTTTACTTTTCACAAAAAATATCCAAGAATGGATTCAATGCCAGAACACATTCCCCTCTCCAGACTGTTCCTTCCTTTAAGCAGCACAGCAATTGCTGTTGGTTAATCTTTATCATATTTGGATGTGTTAATGAACATGGATAAAAAACCTAAAATGGTTTAATCCAGTTGAGAAAGGGGGCAAAGCTCCTGGTGAGGGCTCAGACACACAGTTCTGTTAGAGCAGCTTAAAAACATAGCCAGGTTCATTCACATAGAATCATCTAGGTTGAAAGGTATCTTTAAGATCATTGAGTCCAACCATCAACCTAACACTGCTAAGCCTACCACTAAACCACGTCCCTCAGCTCCACATCTACCCGTCTTTTAAATACCTGCAGGGGTGGCAATTCCACCACTTCCCTGGACAGCGTGTTCCAATGTTTGATAACTCTTTGGTGAAGACCTTTTCCTTAATATCAAGTCTAAATCTCTCCTGGCACAACTTGAGGCCATTTCCTCTTGTCCTACGTGCACACACAACTGTGGAGAAATGCTATTTTACTCCAAACACTGGTGAAAGAGGAACTTTCACTGCCACGGTCTGCTGCAGGCAACCTAGCAGAGAAATTGTCCAGTCACATGTGGGTGATGGAGCTTGGGCTCCTCAATTGTATCACCCTGGAAATGAGGTGAGGAGGGAATGAGCAATTAGTGCAAGTTAAGATATGACAGGTCCCCTTATGAAACCAACTGCACATCTGGGCACACTGAGTTTCTCAAAGACTAAGTGACTGTCACCTCGTAAATGGAGATGTAGGCTCCCAAGTTAGCCGGAGGCTGTTGGAAACATGACCCCACCACATCTCATCCTCCCTACCACCACCCCAAACTGAGCAGCTGAACCAGGAATTGTGTCAGACAAAGCTTGAAGTGCCAGCCTGCCAGTGACTCCAATTTGCAGACCTCGGGCGTTCTCAGTGAAGTATTTAAAGAGAAATAAATAAAAGCCATAGGAGCAGAGGTGGCAGCAGCCTGTGCTGGATGCACGGCTCAAGGACATATAGCATGCATACTGCACTGCTAATGCAGATTCAACTGCACCATCCCTACCAGTGATGGACAGCACTTCCAGGAATGCTAAAAATATGAAGATTCCTTGCCTCTCTTTGGTCTCTTTTTCTTCCTTTTCCTATTTTTATTTTTTAATTTCCGAAGGCAAACAAATCCAGAAAAATAGGAGAAACCAAATGTATAGATGATTAGTTAAGGATATATCAAGGCTCAGTGCTACTCACATCTTTAAGGATGAGGTTCCTATGCTGTGTAATTACTTAACACAAAGTAAGTAATACTTGCCGTATACTGGAAAGTGATTAGTGCACATCCTTCACTTCTGAACAACAATATCTGAAAACAGCAACAAAGATGCGCTACACGGTAACTTTTAGGGTTGGTTTGGGTTTTTTCCCCTGGTATGTATCAAAGTACTGAAAAACCATCATTGGTTTTGACATGTAAACCAAAATTAAAGCTATAGTATAGAATTTAGGATATGAAAAAATAGAGGTTATTTCACATACAAAAGAAAGTGGTGTTTCAGAAGAAAAAGCTTGAAATAAATTAACTTGCTGTTCCTGTGCATATACTAATTATAATGTCATTAACAGAATATTAAGGACTAAAAATAAAGTTTGGCTTATAACAGATAGGAATTGTAATTGCCAAATGCTGTAAATTTTGACAAAGTAACTTCATTTTCATTCAGAATGTATTAGTTAGTGCAGGCAGAAAGTCTGAAGTGTGGCAGTAATAATATCACCTTATATAGTATTCTAAAGTTATTTTGCTGTTCATAGAGAACAAAAACAGTTTATGTAAAAGTTTCTCTTCCATCTGTTTCCAAATTTCCCTTTTTTTTTTTCTTCCTCCCCCCAATTTCATGCCTCAGGAGAAAAACAATAACATGAAGCTAAACCAAAAAGCATCCAAAATAAATTTTACTGTTTCCCACTTTGAGCCATTGCTGTTGCCTGTTGCAGTAGGGGGCTCAGTAGGAAGAAAAGCCCTTGAAATCAGCGCAACTTCTCGTCTGGAATAAGGTAATCATCAAGATAATCAAGGGCTCAAGTTTTGGAGCTGCTATTCTGATTCAGTTAAAGTTATTGTAGCGAAATTAAAGGCCATGATTGGGAGGCATGAAAGGAGAGAGTTTTGCTGCCTTATTCACATTCAGGGAACTGCTGAGACTTTCATGTTAAAGTGGATCCTCACAAGGGCAGGCTTTGGCCCAAAAATGCATTTCAAAACAATCCAAACAGATGGTAGCACTTAATACATCCATGAGAAGTGTTTCTCACTACCATGCAAGCTCTCAGAGTGCTCAGCTGGGCAGAATAGGGAAATCTCGCTTTCAAGTCAGGTTTGTTTTATATACGAGCATATAAAGTTCTATAATGGGGGGAAAATTGGGGACAAACTATCCAATATCAGTTGGTAATAGGTCAAATCGAAGAGAGGAAAAGAGTCCTCAAAGACCCTGAGTGCATGTCCATGTGCAGGACTTTTCTTGAAGGTAATTTTAACTGCGCGGTTCCTATTAAGTTAAATCCCCGTATTTTGCACTAGCTATTTATTACACCATGAAACAAATGTGCTTTGTTCAGGGAATTTAATGCCTAATGATTAATATGAAACAGTTTTGTCAAGTGACTCTTTTCTCAGATAACAATTTGTTACTGAATGTTAAAATCCCTGCTTAGGCCTTATTCTCACTCAGGCTACGTGTGTGATGAACTTCAAAGCAAATATTACTTTAATAAACAATTCTGCGGGATGATTTTCAAAGGATTTCTGTTTGTTTGTTGCAAGTCTCCAGAGAGCTGCTATCCCTCTTAAAGCACAGGATGCTGCGTTCATGCAGATTATGAGATTAACTGCAGGTATTATTTAAACTACAAGCTCATATGGTTAGCTCATATGGTTATGAAGAAAAACAGGAAAATAGAATCTAAAAGTAACACGCCGAAACAAGAACTAGTAGTATGACTTCTAGAGCCTGACTCTGAAGTCCTGGCTATTTGGAATCGTTAGCCTTTTATCTATAAACGATACAAATAAGCTGATTTCTGGAACTTCACTGAAGACTCTCTTTCGCTTAAAACACATTCTGAGTCTAAAACTTCTTTCCCTAGGAAATGTTTCCCGCTGAAGCAAAGCAGCTGAAAAGACAGCTTAAGGGACCCTTCAAAGCTTTAAGGAGATCCTTGCAGTCCTAAACCAACCAAAATAAAGTTTAAAGCAAACCACAAGTTAACGCTTTCTGAAGTGGAACAAAGATTTCATGTGTGTGTAATTTGAAGAGGGAAGTGCATTAATACACTTCGCCGTTGCTGTCGTTATGGGCACTCTGCCTCCCTTTGTAGCACTAAAATCTCACAAAACGCTGTGCCTAATTTCAGAAGATGGGCGGTTCATCATATTTCCAATTATTTTATCTGGATAAATAAGAGAAAGGTCACCTCCTGCTGTGACACATTTCTAGCCTGCTGCCTGTCCCATTTTTCACAGATAAAGCATCAAAAAAGTTATTTTAATTCTTATCTGGTTTAAACCAAAACATTGTTTCTCAGGATGAAATCCCAACTCCCTGAAGTTGGTGAGTTTTACTCCTAACTTACTAGAGGCAAGATTTTGCCAGCTGCATCTCTTTTCCAGGCAAGCAAAGAGACCCCACGCAAACAGAAATTGGTTAGAATCTCCCCTCTAATTTTTGTATCAGTAGCAGAAAATAGAATTATCTGAATTAACGCAAAGCTACTTGAATTTCTGTATTTATAATATATATCAATTATATATAATCTTGACTGTGTAGATATTGCTTTCAGCTTTGCGTTCAACACTGCCAAAACAAGATCTCCCTTTAAGTCACAGGGTTAAAGGTACCTTTCTCTGAACCAATATTCTGAGTCTTTACGGTAAAAATAGTAAAGATAAAAAGAAGAAAAACCTTAAGAGGCCTCATCTGAAGTTAATCTCTTGTCCTTGAGATAGCTCCCCTCCATCTTTTTAAAGGGGAGAGTGAACCCACAGTCCCTCTGGGCTATAAGGATCATGCACCATTTTCTCACTGCCCGATGGGTTTTGGTCGGCTATTTTAATGTTTCCAGCCCTTCATCTACATATGCCACTAGACATAATGCCCCAAGCAGCCTGGGAACATGGCCATTTGTTAAATCTTGCTGGCATCAGCTACAAATTGTGCCAGCTCGGGTCTTAATTTTTATTCGAGTGTAACTATTAGCTCTACTGCTAATAAAAAGTCTTTGAAGAACCTCAGCCTTTGTTTGTATTCACTGCTGAATCGAACACCAACAGCAATGTGCACCCAAGAGTGCACCCAACCTCACACCTGGTAGAGACAGTCAACAAACCCGACTGTTGTGACACTTCTATTTAAGAGTTTGAACCATTTTCCTGCGTTTTACTGTCATAGAGAAAAACTTAGCATAAAAAAACCAAACAAACAAAATAAGCAGCTAAACTCACCTGCCCAAATTATATGAAGTTCATTGATTTTCCATTGCCTAAATCAGATTTTGTATTGGATCACAATCCAATCTGAAAAGAGTGTCTAGATGCAAAGGCCAAGGTTTAATCAGTTGCATCCACTCACACACATCACATAGGAGAAGAAAATGTCCGTTCAACTAATTGCAGTCCTGAGAAAAATGAAATTGATATTTCCACCCGTCCCCCTTGTACCTCCTTTTGGATAATTTGAGGGTTTGTATCTGCCTAAGTGTTCAGAGAGCTGTGATTATTAGATTATTTGGCTGATGGTGAGAGGCTGGCTCCTTCTCCCCAGTAAGGCCAGAGCATCATGCCCAGGGCTCCGGGCACAGGCACAGACCTGCACACAGACAGATTTTCTAAACACGGAGTTAACGCAACCATGTCATCTCATAACCACTCAAGTGGTTATTTACCCCTTCAAGTGTTTCTCGCTCAGCTGCTAAGAATGAGTTCAAAAGGGAGGAAAGGCCCAAACTGAAGATGAAAATTTTACCTACCTTTTTTGGGGCATAATCTAAACCACACTGATGTAATGGAAAGGCTCCATCTGGCTTTGAATCAAATCCAGCATGGAGGTCCTGAAGTGTTACTGAGTTTTTGTACCATTAACTGTGGAACAATTATTATAATACTCACATCAGTTCCTCAAAATATGAGAGGGCCTTTTGTATTATTTATGTCTCGTGCTAGGGGTTGGTAAAGTTTACTGTAGCAAGGATATTAGTCACCGATTATAATCTTCCCCATTTGTGATAGTGTTTAGGTTTCTTTATGGGGGTTGAAAGAACAATACGATGAATAAATAAAAACACAGAATAGAAGGGAGAAATGACAAAGTTGCCCTCCTTGCCCAAATATATAGGAAGCCAAATGAGCTCTATATGCTGCCAAAAACATATGTGGGAATAATAGCAAAATGTGTACGTTCAGGGTAGTTATCATGCGTGTATTTTAGACAAGCTGCATTTGTTTCTTGAGAGCTCTATCAGACAACGGAGGAAAACAATGCCAACACTGCAGAAACACACAGAAAAGCCTGGAGTAAGCCAGCCCCACTGTGCACTTTTGGTGCTAAATTAGGGATAAAATGTTGGAAACCAGCCCTAACTTAGCAAAAAATAAACAAACTATCCAATGATGGAGGAACTGCAAACAGCTTCGTTCAGAGTCGGGGACTCAGCTTCTTCCCCATTCAGGCCCCACAAGTTCCTCTCAATAAATAACTCCGGAAATTCTGAAACCTGAAAACACGGGAGAGTAAAGGGTGAGAAAAGAGATTAATTTCCCTTTTCTAACAGTGAAATGCCTCTTCAAGAAGTCAGTGAAAAATAGAAATAGCTTCGCCAATGATTTGCTTATCAGCACTAAGCAGTGTTCTTTAAACATGGAATTAATTAAGCCATGGAAAATACTACTAGATATACATACATATATATACACACATACATATACAGATATGAAGCCAGCGAGTATAAATACTTTACGATGGAATAATGACAAACATACCAAGACATGGAGTGAGAAATGTGTTGGAACGCCCAAGGTCTTTTTCTTCCCAGCCGACATCTCTCTGAAATAGGAGGAAAAAACAATGAAAAGAGAAAGCATCAATAGTATTGACTTGTAAGCAAAAAAAAAAAAAAAAAGTTTATAGTGTTATGTTCAGAAACTCTATGTAAACAGAGATGTAGCGTTACACAAATGCAGAAGAAACTCATTACTCTGAAGAAAATGCTTGGAAAAAATCAGCCTGACATGGCTATATATTTTCAATACAGTGTAGTTAATCGAGAACAATATGAGGATCAATGTGCCTTTGGCATGTAGTACACAGGAACCATAATTGCAGAATCCCGTAAGTTTGGGAGTATAACGAGTTCATTTGGAATACCTATCAGCTAGAGAAAGCACTGTGAAGGACTGAAGTGCAGCAACAACACTCTTACTTTTAACACTGCTCTGAAAGTTTTTCATTGCTCAAAATCAAAGCATTTCACACTATTTTTTTCTTTTTCCTCCCAAACTTCCCCCTTCTATTGTGATGTTTTGAAGGTTTCCATGGTGTTATAGATTCCTAATTTCTTTACCCAGACCCTCAAAGCTCTTGTTAGAGGGAGAAGTTCAGAGTGACCTACTGCTGTTCTTCAAAATGAGTAGCTGCATCTTTCCTTCCTTAGATGCAGCCATCAGGCTCCCTCATCATCCTTATCCCAGCTGAATTCCTCTTGTTCTGCGTAGATGGGTACAAGTGCTCTCAGGATCAGAACGTATTTTGGTTTGGAAAATGGGCTTGGATCCATTTTAGCATGTCCTATATGTTAATTTTGTAATTCTACCCAAAGTACTACAGCTAGAACTAAATAATAGATGAGAGCAGCAGGATAATAACATTAAGAGCCACAGGGAAAGAACAAAATATATGTTTTCAAATGAGATTTCTATTGGGAAAGGGAGTGAAGGACACAGAGAAATAAGTGAAAACTGTTTCAGACGGCAGGAATAACAGAGGAAAAGGCTTCTGAGTTGAGATAGCAATTGGTGTGAGGAGACAGAGTTAAGGCCAATATTGGAAATAAGGTAGAATCTTATCTCTATTGCTTGGATATAAACCTCCAGTAAATTAATCAGTCTTACTCCAAATTTAAGCTTATATAGCTCAGATCAGAATATAGCCTAGTATGTCTAAGACTGCAAGCAAATTTTTCCATACAGGAAATTTTCAGCCACAACAGGACATCACTGGCTAGAATTTGGTATCATAATCAAAAAGAAAATATTCACATCCCCATACAAGTAGCCAAATATGTAGCAAAAAAGGAAAAATACATTATGTTCTCTGTAATTTGCATCTGATGCACAGCAGAAATACTGAAAATGAGACCTACGCAGAGGTAAAAATACCAGGGACATAAATCCTGTCTCAACAAAACAAAACTACTCTTGTTTTTTCTATCATGTTGACTCAGAGACAAATGTGAGGAAAACCAAGATCCAAACACCTTGGTCCTTATAGGCTGCCTAAGATGCTGGTAAGTGAAAAGGATTACTGGAAATACCTGGTTTTGAGTGAGGAAATTCGGCATAGCCCTAGCCAGAGGGATGTTAGGTGACATACAGCCAGCCAGCTCCACACGGAGCTCAGATGCTCCCGCTCCCTTCCTCTTTCCCACCCTCCTCAGGCTGTCACTGCTGCACCTGGGCAAACATTACAGCGCTGACACACCAACCCTGACAGTCGTGACACATCCAAAAATGAAACGTTACACCTTTGCTATAAAATACACTCCTGGGCTAGAAAGGACTCGCAGGCAAAAGACGAAGGGAGACACAAAGCAAAGGTGTGTCCCCCACCGGTTTGAAACAGCTGATGAGCCAATAGCTGGAGGAGGATGGGGGGGAAATTTGTTATCCCAAGAGAGAAATCTTTGCTTTTGCCATACAATCAGACCGAATCTGCCTATTTTAAACTTTACTGAGTATAAAACTTGACATGTATACTGTTTCATTTGTTTTGATTGTATCTGATCTCTCTTTTCATTATAAATCCTGTTTTAATTCCAGCCCCAGATCTCACAGCTTTTTCCTCACTTACATTAAAATTCAACTTAGGTTGATTGACATCTTTATGCAAATCATCCCCCAAACAACCTTTATCATCTTTAGGATGAAACACCTTCAGCTATTTCTACACACAAAGAGGGACAGGTGAGAAATGGAGATGTAGACACATCCATCTCTGGCAGGACATGCTGGGTAGCTTCAGACATGTTCTTTTACGCATTTGGTAAGTCTTAGGAATTCCTGGATCTCTTCCAAAGTCCGGACCCTAACCACCACTTCATCTTATTCCAGAAAGACAGAGGACCACAACCACATGTGGTGTCACCAGGTACAAATCAATCGACTTCAGCTATTGGCTTCAGTCAGTTCTGACCAAATGGTCTGAACTTCCAACTGAATTCCAAATACCTACTACAGAATTCATTTAAACAGAGTTGATTCAAGCAAGTGTGTTGGTTCCTGCCTGTTGCGGAGCTCAGGAATCTAACTGGGTTTTTCTAACTTAAACAGTACCCCTCCTAGGTTTCTATGAAAAATTATTCTCATTAAATAACTTGTTTAAAATGGCTACCTCATTTTATCAAAGTTTTGAATTCACATCTGTATGAAATGTATCGATCCCTATTAAAATTCACCAGTGTTTTCAATAAAAGGACAGGAAACAATTTATGCTACTTGTAGTTTGTCATCTGCCCACTCAATTTCAATACAGAGCTGATGCCTTCCTGCTGTCTATCCGACCCTGCAAATCTCTTCTAAATCTGTTGTCCAGCTTCAACTAGATTTGCTAGAGGGCTACAAACTTCAAAGATGAGGAAGTTCCTACAGATTTCATGAAAATTGTTTGGATTGATGAGAAAGGTCTGAACTACCGCCTGCCTCTTGACAGAAAAGCAGGCTCAGATGTGACAAACGCCGCTTGGGAGCCATCAGTCACCCGACCAGCAGAGCCGTGCTTCCTTGCTGGTTTGCATCTACCGAGCTCCAGAGAGACCACACACCCAACAGCAGCCGGGGATGAAGCTGCCTGTGCTGGTGTCATTGCAGCGTAATGGTGTGGGAGACGCCGACAACCAGAAAAACCGGTTTCATTAGTTCTGCCACTCACCGCACAAAGCATCCTCTTGAAGGCCAAGCCCAAGGCGGGCAGGTAATCCAAACTAAGAACATCAGACCAAACTTTGTGTTTGCTTTAGCAAAATTTAGCTAATGAATAGATGAGGACAGAGATACAAATGCTATTCTCCAAATAGTGACTGGACATCTCCTTCAGCAAACATGAGCTAGAGGCACCACTTCCCAGGCACTGAAGTTGAAAAATCTTTGCTTCATTTAAGCTGGGGACACCACTCCCATTGATGTCAAATGGACTAGGAATTCACTCCGAACCCTCACAGCTATTCAGCTTCAGCTGGATATTTCCTCACAACTTGTGCTGCCAGTTCAGGAGAATTACAGCTCCACAATTCAGAATAAAAGGATGTTCAAAATGTCTTAGCCTTCACTAAGAAATAACCAAGATCAGGTGGCCATGTGATTCCATTATTTATGTAATGCCTCCAAATGTCATTTGTCTTCTAATACGAGATGACAGGTTTCACATGTACAGGTTTTCTATAAGAGTAGCACGCTCATCTTGATCCACTCAATACACACATTGCTAATTTGAGATAAAAGATTTATCACGTAGATCCTGTAGTTAATTGGCTGCAGTAGCCCTTTTTTTTTTTCTTTACTATGTAGATTTATTTGGAATTTCTTTATAGATGTGCCAGCTTTCAAGACTGATATATTTGGACCGCAGGTTTCTTTCGGCAAGGCTTTTATTTTCACTTTGTATATGCTCAGCACCTCACAGTATGTGTTCCTGGTACCTACTTGAGGCTCCCATGTGTTCCTACATGCTCACACAAAAGAGCTTTTAATACAAAATGTATTGTTCTCTTTAAGGACCAATAAGAAAATTGTTCTTTCTGGTTATCAAGCCATACTTGATATACACAAAACTGTGTTTGTGACTTGAATGAATTACACTCTTGTGCTGAAACTAATGTTTAACTGATTTTTGAAAATAACACCATGATCCTTCCCCTCAGTGATGCTTCTCTTCTACCAACTCAGGGAAGCGGCATCCATCATTATTTGCCATTAGTGACCAAGCATTTGACAGCAGCAGAACAGTGTACAACATCTCTAACTGTGACTTGAAAAATGTCACAGAATCACTAAATGGTTGAGGTTGGAAGGCAGCTCTAGAGATCACCGAGTCCAGTGGTCCTGCTCAAAGAATGGCCAACTACAGCAGGTTGCCTAGGACTGTGGCAGCTGCATGTTGAACATCTCTAAGGTCAGAGACTTCCCAACCTCGCTGGACAACCTGTTCCAGTGTTCAAACATTCCTACAGTTATTTATGAGAATCTGGGAGAATATTTCATTACTCTGCTATGATATAGAGATCAACCCAGTCAAACAACCTACACTCTGGCAGGAGTCCCTCATAGATATGCTCTGGGAGTGGGGAAGATATATTTGCTCTAGAGGATCCAAACATTATGAGATAAAGGCAACTGGTGTGGTCTGGTTTGGCTAAATTTGCCTTAAAAACATGGCTGAAAACCAAAGTAGCTGTTAAAAACTGCAAGCCCCATTTCCCCATTCCTGCTGTCTCCCCTCCTGACCTGCTCCAGGAAGCAGTGTTCTTTTAGTATGGCAGATTCCTCTTCTGGTGATGATTTCTAGAAGCTCAGCTGCATCCTCAGACAATCAGAATCGGTCCTGTCTGCAGTTTTGTTTTTTTTTTTATCAAGGATATCATCTGAATGTAGTTTGTAAAAGAGAAAGAGAAAAGAAATTAAAAGTGCAACTCATGAAAGGTAAGACATCTGGTCAACTTCGGCTGTTACAGACCCTTTTATCAATTCCTTCACCTCAGAAGTAAAAGAAATCAGGCAGAGAGATACCCCCTAACTACAATGCTGAACTATTAGAGGTGTGTAGAAAGAATTGTTGCTTAAGCACAACCACAGAAATTTCAACAACCATCAGATTTTTGCTGAACTAAAATAATCGGTTGGATCAAGAGGACACCTAGAAGCCTTGCAGGTCATTGCTGACTTTGCTTTCTGACCTCTTCTTTTAAAACTGAACTATTTGTTTCTACATTTATGACATAATCTTGCACCTAGTCTGTGAATACACGCATTTAGGTTTGGGTTGGTTTTGTTTTTTTTTTTAATTTAAAACCTGAATAAAGACACATCAAAAATGCCAAATAGCAAAGGCACACGATACTCCCTCATACCGGCCACTCCCCTGACCCTGCGCAGCAGCTATGGTTTGTTTCTCGCGAGACTATTTGCTTCCTCTTGTCTTCATCAATGCCTTTCTCCACATATTCCTTCACTTCATGTGTTCCTCCCCACTCTTGCAGACAGGAAGCAGAGCCACAGCATCATTTCGGATGGGGAGTCCTCTCCTCTCCCCCAGGCTGAGGCTCGAGACTGGCTGACACTTCACCCATGAGACTCACTTCATCATCTGTGTTTTGAGGAAACTCTAGCTGGTTTCTGAGGTCTGGGGAGCTTGATTCGGGATATTTTTGCTGAAGGTAATCTATCACAAGCTATGCTTAACGGGATAATATTCCGATCTCAGCTACAGAACACGTAAATCTCCTGTAGCTTTAAGTAACAGAAAAAAAATCCAACATTGACATGAACAGAATGTCAGAGGTGATCCCAGACAGGGTCACTTTTCTAAGACCTTACACAAGTTTTCAAAATTTGGCAACAAGAGTGAATGTGACCTTTCCCCAGAGAGACAGAGACAAGCAAGAAAACCGAGTCTTGGAAAGGACACAAACTCCTAACATTATGATAAATAGAAGACACCCTTCCTGGAAAAGAAACACTTAGGGGCCTGAGGCCAGGGTTTGATCGGTGCTAAGAAACATTTGGATATTTTTATGAGCAGCAAGTTCATCAAGAATTTTGCTCAGAGGTTAAACCTCACAGAAAAGACAAAATAAGGTGACTAAGGACTGTTCACATGAGCAAAGATGTACAGGAAGAGGCCCAAGCCAGTGTGTTGATCTTGCATTATGGAAATCAATTAAGCATTAATTATAAATGTTCCCAAAGGTTAAGTGAAGTGTGTCTTGCTACAGAGCCAGCAGCCTGACGGACCCATCGGGCTTCCTGATGGAAACAGCTCCTGCGGCGGTCGGAGATGCTGAGCTCCACTGCCTCTCCCCAGCTGGGCACGCCAGCCCCTGGGCATGGCAGAGGTCTAACACGCACAGCCGAGGGGGTCTTGAGGAACAGCCCCCTGGGGCTGCACCATGCAGCCCTGAACGGTGGAGAAACCCAGGGCAATCAACAGCTTAAGTCCTAAATAGCCTTACCCCCCATCTTACTTGACTAAATCAGCGAGGCCCTCCAAATTGCTCCCATCAGGGAAACTTTTGCCTTAGTGAGACCGGAGTGGTGGGGTGAAGCTTTGACACATCGTCTCCCGTGGCACTGTTCCCAGGAGGAAGGCTGCAAGAAAAGGCCCCAATTTAGCTTCTGTTTGCTGAGGATGTGGTAAATATAATGTTGATCAAGCAGTTTCTGCCTTCTCTCCCTTCCCTGTCATGCAGTTTCTGAAAAAGGGCTTCTCCGACTCTGTGACATCTGTAGACCAAGGTGATTTGTCTCCAGTACTCCGATTATGTACAGCTTAATTATCTACTGACTAATTGCACTTGCCTTCTTGAATGTCTCCAGGTAACAGGAGTTCTGCTTTCTTTTTGCTCATCGGGCCGTGAAGGCAACCAGTTTGTCTCATCCCTTCTGGTACTTCCAGACAAAGGGCCTTTCAAAAGAAAAAAATCCTGAACAGAAAATCTAAGTAATCCCTCTTTCCACGCCCCAAATAAGACAAATATATGTGTGTGTGCATGTGTCCATCCTAGGGTCAGCTCTTAATGCAGCAACTTGAATGTACCACCCTGAGAGATTTACCTGTACCCAGAGGGAGGAGCGGCCTGCCCAGTTACCTTTTAAGTGATTTATTAAAAGGAATTTGCAGGAATGCGAGATTAATCCTGACAGCGATAGCTGCTAACAGCAGCACAAACAAGGGTGTTCTCCCTCACTGCCTTTCACCCAGGAATTGCCAGCTCTCGCCCGAGGTAAGCGCTTGCCTAGTCCCTGCCGCAAGCAAAGCACAGCAAAGTGGGTGACACTTAAACCAGGTACAGAAGTTTGTGCGGCAGCAAAACAAGGAGGACACAGTTTGATATCGCACCTCTGAGAAGGAGCAGTACCGCGGGACAGAGCAGGAACTAGCTCACTTGCACGCCTGGGTGATCAGCCGTTACGCTGAGGTCAGAAGACACCACTTGGGACATTCCCTTTTCTAACTCTTATCTAAAGTGGGAACCAGTCAAGAAACTGAGCGTTTCCAAGCAGAGCCAAGAGAAGTGCAGGCAATAGAACACAAGGGTCTCAGCTACACAACTCAGTTTGGGAAAACTCGGCAGGCCAGTGCACTTACAACCACGTCTGGTCTCAGCAGGCTCTGATACCTTCATAGATACAGTGCTTGAGTTGAGCACAGCTGGGAAGAGCCACTGTCCAGTGACAGGCAGGAAAATACCTCCTGGGAGGATCCAAACAGATTATGAAGCCAACAGAGACCCAAATCCTGTCGGGAAAATTCTCAGGAAAAACAGTCTCTATTTGGAAATGTCAGTAGGTGAACAAGCAGATTGTCACTCTTGCATATTTTCTGGCACAGATCCTCATCAACACCTGATGCGCAGGGTTTTGCGCTGTCTCTCTCCACCATGCAACATTCACAGGCCAAACCAACAGAAGGAGCTGAAGGCTCTAAGTGGAGCATCTTCCCCTTTTGGGACTGCCAGCAGATAACACCTGCCTGAGATAGGCAACATGCCTTAATGAAACCTGAGCTGACCCACCGCTTGAAGAGCAAAGTACAGGCCAGTCCTCAAAATAAACTTCTGAGCAGCCAAGTGGGGCACCAAGCATTTACGCTTCCCCTTCCGCAACTATTGCAGCTAAACATGGAGTTTAAAAATCAATGTAAAAGGCAGTGGTGTTCATTCATTCCCTGGCTTGGAGAGTAGATATGAAGGGTGATATCCCCAACTTTCCCTGAAGAGGGTTTGCTAAAATCTCTTTGGGAAAATTGATTCTGGAAGACGAAAATTTGAGTAAATCTGTGCTAAAAAGTATCCGAGCATAGTCCAGATCTGGAGACCCTGGGGTGATGATACGAACTGGTTATTGACTAAAATGTCAACAGGGCTTAGTTTTTATGGCAGCTATCAGCCTGATGCTCTGTATTTTGCGGGTTATCGGCTGAAGTTTAATGTCTGTTTCTGTTTCTTGTCCCGTTTTTTGGGCAGATTTTTTCCCCCCAATCAGCAGGCTGTTTATACACCATGCCAACACCTGCTTGCAGCTGAGCCAGTGGAAGGGAGTAGATTCAAGAGCTGATGTTGTTCCACACCCAAGACAGCAACAAACTGGTATTTCCTTTTGTTACACCACAGTTTAGCACCACAGCATGTGTGAGATTTCCCCTTCTGGGTTTCAGGGGACCAAGTCCTATTCAGGACCCATAAGAAAATAAATACATCCATGTGTGTGGGACAGCAACTAAAAAACAAGACAGCAAAGCAGAGTACCCATCCCCAGCCCTTCCGGGATGTTCTTGGGGCAGTTACTGTGCTGCAGGGTGGACATGTTTCCCATCTGACAAACGACAACAATAATATTTCTTGTTCCCACAGTGAGGGAAATCCCACAGTGAGATCTGGTAAGTTAATTCATTGAATCCCCTTGGTTTCTCTCTCCTGACATTCTTCACCATCCTCTCTTTGCTACAAGTCAAACTCAACCCATTACTAATAAATGAAAAATGCCAAGTGCTCTTGCCCCACTCTCACGATTGTATTAGCCCAAGAAGAGCATGTAAGCCTCCTTCAGACTTTGTTACCCTCCTCACCACTCTTACCTCCTTTTATGTGGTCTTCTCTTGTGTTGCTCTCGGGCAGGGAGCTCAATCCTGTTTAACACAAGTGAAGTCTCCTGAGCAGGACTTTGAAAGGGGGTTTCTCCCTTTCTAACAGAGGATTCAAATCTACCTTACAAGAAGAGGGCACTATTGCCTGCCTCTGGCTCTGTTTTAGACCAAAAAGCCCACAGCCGAGTGTTGTGTGGGGTCCAAACAGTCTGTGAACATTGCCTAGAGAAAAACCTTATAAAGAACGTAACCATGTCTTTTCTGTGTCTCACCAACACTTCCAGGGGATGCAGGGAACAAGCTGGTCGTCGTGGGGCAGTTACAGGCACCCAGGTTTCCAAGTAGATGGGGAACTCAAACCTCAAACTAATAAGAGTCGAGGACCATCTGAATTAAAACAGCAGCTGAGCAGGGACTTGAGAGCCACCATTCTGCTTGGAGAAACCCCCTTCGCTCCATACGTCTTCTGCCCAGCACCAAACTCTCTTCTGTAAAGAGTTCACCTGCAACAACAGATTTAGAGGGGGAAGGCTTACGGTTAGACAGTATCTGCCAGGTAGTTTACTCCTGTGAGAGAATAAAACTAAGCCATAGCATCCATCTGAGATTTATACTGCCAAAACAAAAAACATCTAATTGAGCAACAAATGCCTTATTTGCTCTCATGCCTGAAGCTGACCAGAGCTACTCTCACGAAAAGCCGCTGCTGCAGAAAATAGAAATTACTGGGGAAAAAATTACAACACACATGGGAAGACAATGCCAAGTAGCTGAGAGAAACGGGTAAATAAAGTCAATTATCAAATGCAGGATGAAAAGACAAAAGCTTCCTTTTATAACTCTGCTTTTGCACTACTCTTATCTAAACACTTCATACGATGGCACTCAATGAAGTTAGACAACATGCTCAGCTGTTTTCAGCAACTGGGCAGTGATATTTATTTCAGAAATAAAAGGGCCTTGTAATTCATTTGCAAGGCTGTACGCGGTTAATTCTTGATGCCTTGTAAATGCTAATTATGAGAGAAGATGTTAAAGGGTTCCTTAGGAAATCAATACTTTATTATACAATAATTGCATCTGCAAGTTTAATGTTCTTCATAAGACTCCGAAAGAATGGAAAAGGTTGGGAGTTCAGATGATGCAAAAGGTGACTGCTCGACCTGGAAAGTCACCAAGAATTTGAGGCCCAGTAAAATGCCCAGATGTCATTCAAATATTTTGAAAAATCCAACAGTTTTTATGGAAAGCAAACTGCTAGTACCTCTGTCCAGATGACACCTTGGCCCTATATAAACCTAGGCACACTTGTAACTGAAATGGTTGTTCCATTATTCGTCCAGGAGCTTTGATTATCCCTTTGCCTGAATGATTTGCTTCTCTCGGGAGCGGCATTTCAGCTCTCTCAGGAACGGCATTTCAGCTCTGTCCCCCCTCATCTTCCCCTGGCTCGCTCCCCGGTTGTTCCAGTTTTCAACATAGGAGTCGGCGAGGAGCTACCGTAAGGGTTATAAGCCCTGGAGACAGGATACAGCTGAAAAATCATTCTTCCAAGAATTTCTGGGTCACTGTCTAATTGATACTAGCATTAGCATGCTTCATATTCATGTTCCAACTCCACAGGCACTCTCTGCACCCAGCCATGTGGGACTGCTCTAGGCGGTGAGTGGGAACCCAAAACAACGCTACTATATCAGCCTGAGAACGCACCAGCCCCGAGAGTTTTACAATAGCAAAACAGAGAAAAAGAGTCTCTCTTCCACTGCGGTCTTCAGTGCAGCACTACATTCCTCTGTTTTTTATTACACACTTTTAAAGAGAAATATTCCATGTTACTCGGCTTATTAATTTGCAAAGAAACCACAAGTTATTTCCTTACATCATGATGGGTTTTTAAATTTTTTTAATTCTTACAGGCCATAAAAATCCAGGGACTTCAAAGGAAACGAGTTTAAGACTCAGTATGTTACAAAAGGAGTCCAGACCACGTTCACAAATAAGATATCTTTTGCTAACAGCAGAGTATTTCACAGGTTGTATTGTAGCTTATACTTTGTTGAGAAAACGAATGAGAAGTGAGTAGTGATTCATAAAACAATCTGTACGTTTAGCGCATGATAAAATAAGATAGTATTGCACAGCTTTCTTGGAGAGCCAAAAGGCGGTGCCTTGTGATCAGCAAGCTAGTCAAATAAAAACACAGTAGGAGGGGGTGTAATGCCGAAGTGCTGCAACCACTCCTAATGATTCCTCTTTTCTCCAGCAACTCACTCACTCACTCAGCACATCCAAAATGCAACACGAAAATTTAATGCACGGCCCCCCAAAAGTGATGAAAAGAGGGCAATCTGTGCATATGTTCAAATGTGTGGTGTGCATGCAGCATTTCTGTGTGAAAGGATGTTCGCTCCTGTGCTTCTGTAAGAATTTCTGTTTGGCTGCCTACAGAGAGTTCGGAGGAAATCTGCCTCAATACATCAGCCATATGCTGAGGTGGCTGCAGGAATTTCGTTTCTCAGGAGAAAGCTTGGTCTTTGCTGAACACAGCAAACTCCCAAACAAATCCTCAAAAGTAGGAATCCTGGCTCATTGGAATATCCTCTCTTTCCCTTTTGCCCAATGATACATTTTTCTGGAATTTGCCCATGGACCACCAAGACATAATATACATTCATTTATAAAGGAGTGACACATCACTGCTTGACACCCATAAGCAAAACACGGAAAAGAAGTAACCTCATGCATACCGGAGAACTGGCAACACCAAAAAGGATATTTTTTCCAGCTAAGCAGCCCGGGAGTCAAACATGACCTCACTCAAAACCATGAAGGGTGAAGAGCTCCACCTATATTCCCCATAAATCCTCCTCTTAGCTGCACAGCCTGTCTTTATAGAAGATGCTCCACTCAACACATTGCAGTCAACACAAGGAGCAGAAATGAACCCATCAACTCTATTCCCAACCTTTCCTGAGAGTATTACTGACACCCGGGATACATTTTTTAAAGACAACTCAGCACCCAGATAGGCACTGAGCTAAGTATCCTGGCCGGCTGAGTCCTGTTGAAAACCCAACCAGGAATGCTGCCATGGAGCGCTTTGAAAATCTTGCCCATGTTGTGAACCCTAATGCAAACCTAACTCTGAAAGTGAGCTTTAAGGGGACAGCTTCTCCAGATCTGAACACAAGATTAATACCATTTTAGGAGTCCAGGCAACAAAATTAGATCCTTAGTTAAAAAAAAAAAAAAAAAACAAACTGTCCAAAATTTCATAGGAATAGATAAAGGTGCTTACCCCCAAATTTTCCTTTCTTCAGGGACAGCATCCACCAGTCTCACCTGGCATCTTCATGCCTGAGGACAAAATCCAGGCTTGCCAATCCATGCCACAAGCAAAGTTCTCCTACTGAAAAAGCCTGTTAGCTGACTCAAAACTTATGATTGCAGATTTGCCCTTCTGACAGCCAGTATCTGTATTGCAGTCAGACACTGAACACTGTGCATATACTTACTGGAGGGCACGAGAACCCTGCCATTCAGATCCTGAACAACAAGGGCTTATCTTTGAGCTAGTCCGTAACACGTAACCAGCATCGCTGCCTGAAGAAAGGAAACAGCAAGGTAAACACTTGAATGTTTTCTCTAGTCTTCTGCACAGTGAAAACCACAAGGGGATCTGATCATTCAGACGAGGGGTGGAAGGAAATGAGATTAGTTTTATAAATACAGTGTCCACCAGGAACAGCTAATTAGGCATATTACTTCCTGCTTAACCAAAACACTAGGCCAATTTCAGACTGTGCAACAGCTGGAGGCATTTCAAGGATGTGGGCAAAATAGATTCGGCACTAAGGTGTTTGGTCTTAACAGCAAGACTGAGGTGGGAAGAGGATGGAGACAGTGGCTGCTAGAAAGGCTGCCCAAGCCCTACCGAAACCGGCCATGTCATCACAAGCTACTTTTGAATAATGGAGGCTTTACAGATCCAGCTTAAGAAATGCAACTCAACACACCCGATCATCATCCTACAGAACAATTTGTACAACAGTGTTGCTTCACAAATGGTCTCAGCAATTTCAGGACGACATCTCCATTTGTATTTCTCAGGTATGCATATTTTTGTTTCCTTGGACACTCAAGAAGTGTCTCCAGGTAGATGATGAAGCTATAAGTGTAATTTTGGGCATGCTTTGGTCCTGCCAAAGCTGCTGCGAGGACATCTCCTTTAACTGCATCTCTTTTACTGGACACAGCAGTCTGGTGTAGGGGGATGCTACAACCAACGGGAAAAAGGAGTAGAGCTGAAGGAGGACTGGCCCCAAAACCATTCTGACAGTATATAGGATTTTATCCTGACATCCACAGGCAGGGCACCTCATATCATCTCCCAAAGGTAAGACAATAAGAACTTTGAGCAACCTGGTCCAGTGGGAGGTGTCCGTGCCCAGGGCAGGGGGTTGGAACGAGATGATCTTTAAGGCCTCTTCCAACTCAAACCATTCTGTGACTCTATAATAAACCCCCTGACAGAGAACGATATCATTCCTCAAGTTTTTACCAGGAATATTGTCTGAGAGAATAAATGCGACGGTGCTGTCCCCAGGGAAGCTGACTATCTAATGCTGGCTAGACAAAACACGCTTAAAGAAGTCTAAGTATTTAGAGGAAAATTTCAATGTGTTTTCTATGGTTTCCCACAGCACCCGATATTGTCACACTGGGATGATCTTCCAGGAACTGACTATGCCACCTCAAGGGCTACTTTGAAGTGGACAAGGAGCACAAGAGCAGCTCTCAACAGAGCCAGTTGCTAGTCAGCACTCACATGAGTGAGTTACAATTTGCCCAGGAGAAAGAGACGCTTCACGAGACCTAATTGCAATGGAGGATCAGAAGAGAGGGTTTGCCACACTGGGAATGACCATTTCTGCCACTGACACGTGGAGACATACATCTCAGTGAGAAAATACATACCCATCATCCTTAGAAGGGTAGGATGGCTTCATCCCAAACATGGAGAGTAGGTAAGAGAGAAGAGAGCAAATAACTGCTTTTCAATGAGCTGACACATACGTGCACACAGATTTCCAAACAGACTGCCCTGAGCGTTAAAAATAATCCTTTGGATTCCTTAAAAGTTCAAAGAGTACCTTACCAAACACATCAGTTAAATGAGGAACGAAAGCGATGCTTTTTTCCTACTTTCTTGTGGTTTTTTTGAGTCTTTGGGGTTCATATTTTCCAGTTCTTTCCAAAGCCTTGGGACCTCATGATTTAATGAAAGATAAGATTGTCACGTAACATCTTGGCTTCAGAAGCTTGAGTTTTAACAAAACACTACTATTGCCAGGCTAAGGAAAGGATTGTAATAGTTGGCCCCTCTCAAATTTGGTACAAACACCACCTGTTGAGTGATCAGCAGATGCCTCAGACATGAATTTGGGCAGCATTCCTTTGCTATGAAGTCTCTTCCATGCCACTATGAATAAGGAGAGACCATCAACTTCAACTTATAATCGTCTGGTTTCTGTCACTTTTTGTCGCAACTTTACCGCCAGCGCTGTCATCTCAAATTTGGCTGAAATTATAGATTTTTGTCAAATAAGCTTTCACAGCATGTTGGAAGAGCCAACGCATTCTTCTTACTTTAAAGCAAAAATTCCAGAGGAAACAGTTGTTTTGAAACAAATAGAGACCTCTGCAGTGGTTTCAGCTGAAGCACTGGAGAACTTGGAGGTTGAACTGATTATAGACAAAAGCAAAACCCACTTCAACATCATGTTGAAAAGTAAACACCAGGGGGGTGGCGGGGGAAGAAAAGAGCAAAAGAAAAGTTAACAGCATTCTAATTTTTCCCTGTTGTCTCAATTTAAAGATTTTTATAAATAACACATTTTTTTAAAGACTCGCTTTTCTCTACTGATTTCTAAGTTTTAAGTCTCTAGAAAGTTTTCTGCCATACTACAGAGTTGTTTTTTGTGCTGAAGTGGTGGTTCAACAATATCTAGCCCTGACATATTTTTTTGAAGTAGACTTAAAAGTGTCATTATCCTCATTCCATAGGTGATGAAATAGCTTACGTAAATTGCTGAAGGTCACTAACCAGTCAACAGGGCAGGCTCAAGGCTCCCTCTCCCCTCTACCACACTTTACGGTAACAGGAATTAAAGAAAATTTCCCAGTGAAAAATGCTATTTTTCCTTTCAAGTCCTTTCCTTAATACCTGACCCAGAGACCACCAATTCTGTGCTCTGAAACATCTGAGAAAAGGGAGAGAGATCTAAATTGAATTAGCTGGCAGGAGCTCATACCAGCACAAGAGTGGAAGAAATCATTACAAACACACTTTCCTTCTGCACGTACGGATGCTGAGCGTCTACTTGATTTTTTTTTTTTTTTGCTTGATGTAGTTGGGTATGTGTCAACCCATAAACATCAGGCATCCCTGTGCATCTTTGCCGAGCAGAAATTTCCTGTCACCAGTTTTCCCCTACCCCTATTTTTCAGCAGGGCTACAAAAAAACAGAGAGAGGGAATGCTCTGCTCCCTGCCTTGACTAGAGTTAGAAAGGATCTCACCCAGGGGATTCTCCTGCTGCAGTGTGCCCATTTATCTTCAGGATTAACATAACAGGCAACACTAAATTCGTGGAGATCTGACACCACATCTACTTTGCAGACTCTTCCTCTTTCACTCAGCAGCTTTCCAGCTCAATGAAAGACAGGGGTGAGAGGCAATGAGAAGTTTGCTCCTGCCAATGATGCTACCAGCCCCCACGTGAATACGGTATTCTCCCAACAGCTTGGTCTTCCTTGACCATTAGTTATTGTTTGTTCTTCAAAGGAATTAGCATTTTGCTCTTCTTTCTCTAGCCTTTTGAACCAGAATGTTCCCCCAACCTTTCTAACAGCATTTGGAGGAGCCCACAGTATTTATGTAGCAGAGCTCACTGGCATGAGGAGGCCACGTTGGTGTATATATCTACCTAGCATATCACCCCCTCCATGCAAAGCAAGCTATGGAATTGAAACAGGTTCAACTGGCTCTTACAGGAAAATGATTTCCAGCAAAAAGCCTGCTAAACATCAAACATTTTAACCTGTCAGCCAGGCTTCATGCAGAATCTTCGCAAATGCAGTTTTACGTGCCATCAGGTGTTGACTGCTCTTCGGAATAAAAAAAAAATAAAAATCACAGCTAGCAAGAGTCAGCTTAGCATCCACACAACACCCCTGCTGGTGATCCTACCACCACAAAAACCTTACGTGTTTAAGACATCCCAAAGCAGAATGCTGGAAGCTCGGATCAGAGAATTTCATAAAAATGAGGCTGACCAAATTTGGCAAAACTTTTACAGCTTTTTCTAGGCAAAACATTATCGCCTTCAGCAGGATATAGGGATGCTCAGAGCGTAAAATTACTCTAAGATAGATTTCACAGCTTTTAACTCTGGAGGATGCCCCCAAAATGTTCTAGTCTTATTCTCTACATAAAACAGGCCAGTGCTGCCTGCAGTAGTGTCTATCTGTGCTTCAGTATAACAGGTTTTATGTTAGCAAGCTTCTCCCACTTTTGTCGCACTCTGCCTAGGGTTTTTATATCTAACATACTCAGGTGACACCCAAAAAGGTCATTCAGTCTGCAGCCACCGTTGCTGCAGAGGGAGGAAGGGACACTCTTGCGCTCCACAGCAGCAAGGACCCAAGTGAAGGCAACCCTTGACACTCACGATTTCTTCACTGGGAAAGCCCTCAGGAAAACACATGGCACCTTACTCGGAAAGGAGGGGACTGGTGCCTTATGCCAAGATGTGCTTTCTAA
Organism: Rhinoptilus africanus; assembly: GCA_013400135.1. NCBI lineage: Eukaryota > Metazoa > Chordata > Aves > Charadriiformes > Glareolidae > Rhinoptilus > Rhinoptilus africanus. The sequence continues at coordinate 170,626 of VXBO01007967.1, forward strand.
TTTATATACACTGACCTACACATTTCTGGGACTGGATTTGGGTTCCCCAGTACAAGAAAGACATACACATACTGGAGAGACTCCAGCTAGGAGCCACTGAAATGATTAAGGGACTGGAGCATCTGTCATATGGGAAGAGGCTGAGACAGCTTGGGTTGCTCAGCCGGAAGAAGTCTCCGAGGGATCTTACCCATGTGTATAAACATCTGGTGAGGGTGGGGAGGGGAGTAAACAAGATGGAGCCAAGGTTCTTCTCAGGAGAGCCGAGTGACAGGACAAGAGGCAATTCACACAATGTGAAATACAGAAAATTCCATTTCAACATAACCCCCCCCATTATGACTGTGACAGTGGTTAAACAGTGAAACAGGGTGCCCAGAAATTTGAGCCATCTCCTTGGAGATATTAAAAAAACCACTGTACATGGTCCCGAGCAACCTGCTGTAGCTGACCTTGCTTTGAGTAGGGTGGGTTGGACTAGACAATCTCCAAAGACTCCTTTCCACCTCAACCATTCTGCAACTCTGACTTTTTAACCTTTGTAACTTAAAATAAGTAATTAATTATAAGCAATCCTGACTGTTAGCACACACAAAGGACAAAAGTTGGTTTATTTAGATCAAGAAACCCCTTTCAGCCACCAGGATAAAACCCCTCAGCTGACCTATGAAGGTCTGCCCTGCATCAGCAACTAGGGATGAAAACTCACCTTAGCCTCTCCTAGGAACAAGCAAGCTGTCTCCTTCCATAGGAAAGCCATAACTTGTGGCCCCTGACATCAGGACACAGAGGTGGGAATTGTGACTCTAGTCCAGGGCAGGCAAAAAGGACAAGTACAGCAGGAGTTCAGTGTGTAACGGGAAGACGAGGACGCAGTGGCCTGAAATTCAGCGACACCCTGTGCTCTGAATGCCATCTAGCCCACCCTGAAGTCTGGACCACCTGCACCTCCAAAGCTTTAACCCCCCAGCAACTACATTAAACACAGCTCAAGAAAACTAGTCTATCCTACTGTCATACTGGGGGAACACCTTGAGATGAAATTTCTCCAGTGAGATGGTTTTTTATGATTCCCTCTCCCTCAAAACTGAGCCTAAAAAGTCTCATTTAAGAAGGAAAGCTGTCCTGTTTTTCCCTTTTTTTTTCCTTCAAACACGTCTGTATTTGCAGTGCTGGCAAAAACCAGGTTATGGCATAATCCAACAAAGCAAGTAGGAATTTAAGGTGCACAAGCCTTGCCCCGATGAAGGTAATTATTAGGTCAGCCCAAGAAAAACTGATGAACCTAACATAGCACTTCCAAACAGATCAACGGTCTTCATATAAATTTTGGTCCTGGCTCCTATAAAACCATTACTGTTCCCTAGTATTGTAATTTACAGCCTGGTGATGCACTCAATCATATTTTAATTTATCTGGAAGATATAAACAAACATTCTTGGGTGGAAATAATTACCTGATCTTTGGCTACCTCTTGTGGTATAAAAATCCAAAGAGAGGAATTACGTTTTAAAAATCATAAAAGAAAATCACTGCTCAACTGATGACCTTGTCAAATACTTCCTAGGAGAAAACTAGTTCTTAGTCTTTTGTGTGTAAGAAGCCTAGAAGATCTTGCTGTAAAAACGCATGATAGGGTATAAGCAGGGTGAATACTTCTGTAAGTATGTGCCATGGATGGCACCTGTTTTCAAGAACAGTTCAAAAGGAGTGCAAAGAAATAGTATATTTTTATGCCGGTAATCTCTCTTGTCTGTGACTCTTCTGAAAGAAAGCAACATGGTTATATCCCCTAGACTTACGCCAATTTTCTGTGGACCCCAAATTAATATTTTGCCTATGCGACTGAAAAAAAAGCCCGACACGTGAATTACATAAAAGCGTTCCTTGCATTTTTAAAGCCAACAGAGGGAAACAAAAGATAAAAAGCTAAAATGACCCAGGAGACTTTTTTCCCTTGTCTTTCGGGGTGGTTCAAAAAGAACTAGCGTCAAGAAATAGCCTGCCTTCATACACAAGAAAACAGAGAGCAAATAAAGAATTATAAATAAAAGCCTCACCTTTCCCATTTTCCTCTTCTGCAAAGCATTTTGTGCTATTGTATGATTCTATGTTTAGGGAGAAATCTGTGAAGCATTGCTGTTCACATAACCCAAGGAGAAAAAACCCAGGGAGCTGATATGACCCTTTGCTATGCAACAAGAGCTCTCCCACACAAAAATCAGACTCATCTGCTACGAGTAACTTCTAGTATAGTAAAGGTATAAGATATACAGTTATGGAAAGGAGAATCATATATGCAGCTGGCATGCTGAGAGAACATCTGTACGCTTATTGTACCACAGTTCATCAAGTGTTTATTTCAGCAAGTACCATACGCAAAGCAGAAATGGGAAGAGTGTGAACATGAAATAGAATTTCCTCAGGTATAAAGAATCAGATGGTAGATTCATGGTCTGAGTCAAACAAGAAAAGCAAAGAGATTCTCAAAATGAGACAAAAGGTCTATCTAGCCTCCAACTGCAGTAAATCAGTGTGGCCTCAACTAGGCTCACGGCTCTTGTTAGTTCTGGTCTACACTGCATCACGTTAACCAGGTGAGAAAAATACACTTGAGTTAAATAGTTTCTTTTCTGCACGACCAACCCAATACCGGGGAAAGCCTTCTTCTTACTGAGAATTTAGCATTCTCTAGAAGTCAATAAAATGTTCTTACCCGTATTGCCAAAGGCATGGCTTGTAGGAACATCATCCCATCAAAACAAGAGATCCCAGTAGAAGTCCAGTTTTGCCTGTAAAACTATGCCTACATTAGATGGTCTGTCAGTCCAGAATCGTCCTCTGCTGTAACTCTGAGCATCACAGACCTGCGTCTGTGGGGTAAAATCCACTGCTAAGTAAATAGTAAGGAACGAGCTGTGCCACAGAAATACCTATTAATATGTGAAATGAATTAAGGTAGAACACAGGAAACAAGTGAAAACAGTTCAGATGAAAACACCAGAGAGAAAACAGAGCAACATTTACCGGCCCTCAAAGCAGGGGCAGGAGAGGGCATCATAAAAGGTAATACTACACATAAGTTTATTTTGCGGCCAGTGCCATTTTTTTCTGTAACCACAATCACAAGAGATGTGGTTACATGTTTTCATGCTCTTTCACCCCATGTTCTACATATTGTGCCATGTAAGTTAATCCAAATACATAAGCATTTCTACTATGCTCCTCAGGATGCTGTGGGTGGTAGGAAACAATATCTTCAGAAAAGCCTGGAAAGTAACCGGTTGTGTACGAGAAGAAGCATTAACTACACCATGCAAGAGCCCCAGAGCAGCTGTGAAGGTCAGCGACAGAACTACTGTGATAAGACAAAAGTAATAGGAGATAGGCAATGCAAACACTACTGCAAAGGAAACTGAATACTCTGATGGACCACAAGGAAACAGAGGGAGATGACTCTGCTGAGACCCCACTTGGAGTACTGTGTCCAGCTCTGGGGCCACCAACATAGAAAGGACATGGACCTGTCGGAGTGGGTCCAGAGGAGGCCACGAAGATGATCAGAGGCATGTAGAGATAGGACAAGGGGGAAAGGTTTTAAACTGAAAGAGGGGAGATTCAGATGAGATATGAGGAAGAAATTCTTTCCTGTGAGGGTGGTGAGCCCCTGGCCCAGGTTGCCCAGGGAAGCTGTGGCTGCCCCATCCCTGGAGGTGCTCAAGGCCAGGCTGGATGGGGCTCAGAGCAGCCTGGGCTGGTGGGAGGTGTCCCTGACCAGGGCAGGGGGGTGGAACTGGATGGTGTTTAAGGTCCCTTCCCTTTCCCAAACCATTCAATGATTCTATGACCCTCAGACAACCAAGAGCAGGAAGCGAAGGAGATCTCTGCATGAGATTTTTCAAGAAAGTAAAGTGGAAATGAGGGGGCTCTCGTGAGGAAAAGTAGACCAGAAGAGTGCAAAAGTGTATCTGTGTCTAAAGTTGTCCTTTTTTACACCAGCAACGTGTAGAAAAAAGCACGCTAATCTCTTGATGGCCAGCACTCACATTCATATAGGTACAGACAGAGAAATAAGATTTCATCACCAACTCAAAAAGCCATTATAAAATTTGCTGAGGAAATTGCAAACCCAAAATGGAAGCCAGCTGAGACCACAGCCTGCAGGGTCATGTATCATTAGCGCCAAGTGAACCAAGTCCAAATGTCCAGCTCACTGTTCGGGAGGAAACAAAAGCACTACTATATATGTGGGCAAAGTATCATCTTTTTCTAATCAAACCTGTCTTAGGCCTGGGTTCAGAAAAGCACTCAAGCATGTGCTTAAGGCTCTCTTTATTCAGAAAACTGCTCAAAACATGCATTTACCTGTAAGCACTTGCTAATGGCTGTGAATAACAGTGAAAACTGTAACTAAAAAAAAAAAGCAAAATGTGACAAGATGCGGTTGTCCAATGTGTTGCTTTATCTCTCTGCTAGGAATACCGTGGGATAAACAACGAATAATACAAGGCTGTTCCCAGAGGAAGATGGCCACAGACACAATATCCTTAGTTGCCAAAAATATATAATCAGCACACCAGCGTATTCTTGGGCTTATTTATGGTATTGCCACAGGCCCAGTAAAAACTAATTAGAGCAGTTCCAGGTTTGAGCCTATTCTCAGCCATACAACTTTCAAAAGGAACCTTTTGCAAGAGCCTAAAGTGAAAGTTATGACCCCATTTAGCGCCATTCTCATAATGGCAGTAAACATGACACAGTTTTCACACCGCAGCTCAGTCCTGATGCCTGCTTGCAGTACATTAATAATCCTGTCGTGGCTGTCAAGGGGACGCAACACTTGCTGTTCTGATGACGCTCTGTCCCTGTCTCCACACAAATAATTTGTCTTTCATCACCAGCAGAATTGTTTTCTGGCATTGCTGTTTGACTCGGTGACTTTTGATCTCTGGCCTAATATTCCATTCGTCCTTATCAAAAACCCCCACAAATCTGAATAATAAGCTAGAAAGTTGCTGGATAACAAATCTGAAAGGCTGCAAAGGCAAACTGACACTAATTTTATTATGTGATTAATACAAGTTGACTTACATCTTGAGGAGGCTACGTTACCTCCCTGGGAAATACCCTTATGCACCAGTTATTCTTAGGTGTTATTTCTGATTAATTATGCTCTCGCTCCATTAGAAAACTGATGGCCAACTTTGCATCTGTCTCTTTGCTTTGTGTCTTACAAAGACACAGCGGCTATAAAAAATTCATAGGGAATGAATGAATAGATGGTCAGTGTGTCCGAGCTGGTGCGGCAGCTCAGGTTTGCTATCCTGGGAGTATGTGCTGTGTATAAAAATGAAGGTCGCAGAAGCATCAGTTGATACAGCACCTAATCTTCCCAGGTAGAGGTGCAGTTTTCCACCCACAAAGCCACATCTGCAGTTTAACGCAGTAGAATTATTAACAATTCCATAAAAAAATACCAGATGCATCCTCAGTTTTATGAATGCAAATAGCCCTATTGGAGCCAAAGGGAATACTCACATGTGTTTAAGTTAGATACATGCATAAGCAAAGGCAGGATCAGAGCCCCGGCTATAAATATTTATGCCTGCAGTACAACATGGCCTCAAAAATGCATTCACAAAACAGACTATAATGCAAGATCCTGACAATACAGGTTACTCCATAGAATTTCAATGGGAGGCTCTCCTTTCTTGAGTCCCTTTGAAAACTCCAGCCTCTATTATTTTAATAAAGCCACCGCTGTCATTTCATCAACCTTGGCCAATAGCACCCAAAAGAAGTCAAAAGAAAGGAAAATATAATTTTAAAAAGCATCATTTGTTACTAACAACATCAAAATATTTTCAAATTATGGTTTTGCTTTTTTATTAATCATTAAAAAGGGTACTAAGAGGATCTGACTTCAGAGCCCTAACATACATCTTCAACTAAGATGAGCACAAATCAGGCAAACTCCCACCTCTCTCTTCCTTAGAGATTTAAAATTACATTTGGGTGACTAATGGAGATAAAAATATCCATTCGCTTCAGCCATACAATCTGGTTTCCTGGCACAAATGTTTGCAGAAAACAAATGTCAAAGCAAATGCCGTTATTTACTTTGGAAGAATATTTCTATACACCCAATCACAGTAAAGAAACGCCAGCAGGTGACTTATGCGGCCAGTCAGAAGTGATATCACTCAGAATTGAAACAGTCAATTCACAGAGGAAGAACATTTGGGAGAAATTTTATCAGATCCATTTGAACTCAGAATACACAAAATAGAAACCAGAAAAGTACTGAAGGAGAAGAAAAGATGGAGTTAGTCAAAACAAATACCTCACTCTGAACCCAAGCTGATAAAAGGTTTTTCCCCATTATTTCAAAGGATTTTGAATCAGGCCCCTCCAGCTCAGTTCAGTTTTCAAGGCTCACATGAACTTGGGGACATCATCCTGCAAGCAAATCTCAGGCACTTGGACTGTTACAGAGTTGCAGGATTAAGTCCTGTAGAGCATCAAATACAAGTTGTAATTAAAATAATTTACATGCTGCTAGCAAGTCAGCTAAAGCAAGCACATCAGGTTCCCAGCATGGATTTCAATTTGCTTCAAAATTACTCAAGGATAGGAGCTCATATTTTTCAACATCCTAGTTAGCCTAGGAAAAATGCAAGACCCAACTGACAGCTATTTGATTGGAAGAAGGTGGGGGTGACTATTACTTGGTAGGTATTTATCTTTACTCGCTGCCTGGATTCATCATGAAAGCAAACATCCGTTCTGTGTGTACGCTGCCAACAAACGCGTCATCGGCTGCAAAAGAAACGGGCTGGGTTGCCTTTCCCATGTGGAAGTATGCATGATGCTCCACAAGAAGAGCAGCTTAGTAATTCAGAGCAGGACCCAACCTAATGGGAGACAATCCTGACAAGTGGATCCTCTTTCCAGTCTTCAAGCGACCCAGTCCTGGATGGAACTGTGGTCTGCTGGCTTCTCTCTTTACCTTGATGCTGTTTCCTCACAAGCCGCAATTGCTTAGCCAGCCTCAAAATCCAGTTAGTTGCCCTCTCCAGAAGGAGCCACCTAGGTGGATCTTTTGCCTACTGAAATACTGAGATTAACTCCAACGGATACTGGAGCAAGCACCTATTCCTCTACAAGACTACCTTTAATTCCATAAGGGACAGACAGTGTAGGTGGAGGGAGTTGTGTGAAAATGAACCAGCACGTCAGAAATCCCGTTTCTCCCTGTATGTGTAAAGCACCTCAGAGAAAATCAGCTTACAATGAAAAAGACCCCACAGAACACGGTCAATATGACCTCCGCATTTTCTAATAGCCATGCATATTACCTACACAGGTAAAATATATTTCCTATTAGCATATCTGGTTCAAGCGTTTATAAACCATCTTGGGCCATCTCAACCGATTCTTGTTTTAAGGAGAGATGCAGACAATTTGGTTTTCTTTTTTTTTCTTGGGAGCTGCACAGTTGCTGAAGTATCTACATGATTTTTCGGGGGATTTTGTCCATTGTGGAAACTGATATTTTAAGGCCATAAACAATTCCACTCCAAACCTCATCCTTGCTAAGTTTACAGAGCAGGTGGGTGGATGTTCAGGGCAACTGCTACCCATGCAAGCCAACTAATTTAAGTCCCCGAAAGACAAGTGCTGGCATCTTTAACTGCAAACACTGAAGGAGTTACTCTACCCAGGAGTCCAGCCACCAGCAGCAACTGTGCCCACCGCAGAGTCAGCACACTGGAGCATCTCTGATGGGGTCCCAGACTCCAGCACAGAGCCTGGAGTCTTCTCGTACAAGGACAACAGTTAAATTTTAGTACTGAAACCCAACACTGACTGGCAGAGTCCAATATTCTAGCTTTCGAGATCTTTTTCTGGAGCCTCTGCTCCTGGATATTTCTAAACAGGCCACACAAGACTTGATGGATGTCACAGCTCATCTGCTAAGACCATTCCTTTGGTTCTCACATCAGTAAGGTAAAAGTTTCTGTTTAAAATTTTGCAGCAGAGTGGATGGAATATTGAGTTTCATTTGTGCTGTATCACTTAGCAAGCTGACATGTCATTCAATTACTGCATTTCTGAGAAAGCAAACATTTATATGTTGTCTAGAACATAATAAGAACATTGCTTAAAGAATGCTAATTCATAGGACGGCATCTGAAACCAGCAGATCAGGAGTGAAACTTATTAGCCTAGATTCAAGGCAGACTTTAGCTGGAATAACGTGTGTTCTCGATCTCCTCGGATTGTGTAGTCAGGAGGGAGATATCTGGCTAGATGGGATTTCGCACATCTGTCAGCTACATCAGAGATCCAAATGCAAAAGCCAGCATGTAAGAACATTATGTGGATTTGTGACCCTCCCCTGAGGATTTGGGGTCCATAAACCAATGAATGGATTACAAAGAAACATAGTTATAGTATTTTCATCTGTGACAGATACTGCTGCAACTCCAGAGTCAGTATTTAAAGAAAAACCGTACCCGTTCTCCTCACATAGGCCCTGCGAAAATGCAAAAGGCAAGCACTGCTCAGCATGGAGACACTGGAAAATCTACGTTAAAATTTGTTTAGCACCTGACTTGAAAACTCCAGATTTCTACGGTCAGAACCAGCACAGTATGGGAGGTTTTCCCTCTTTCATATTTGTGCTGTGCATGAATCCATGTAGAAGAGATGTAGGTTGCACACCCTGAACCACATGTTAGACACATGGAAAGAAGTTCACCAGCTGGGCCAGAGTTTCTATTAACCCAGAATCAGACGACATTTAATAAGCAAACTCCACGACCCGTTGACAATTCCTATCAATCCATACCATACCCAAACTCTACTTCAAATATCTTAACCATGAGAACTGCTGAGCTTCAGATCTATTTGGATGCTTTCAAGAAAAAACCCAGGAAATACCAAGAGCAGATGAAACTGAACCACTACAGAGCAGCATTTCAAAATACTCACCCCCAAATTCAGCAAATATGCCACTCCTATCTAGGGGAAAGCTGGGAAATTAAAATTCTAAGGGAATTTAAAATACCAAGCAGTGTCCAAATTGCAAGGGAACAAATATGCTGGGCTGCATCAAAAGCAGCATGGGTAGCAGGTCCAGGGAGGTGATTCTGCCCCTCTGCTCTGCTCTCGTGAGACCCCACCTGCAGGGCTGAGTCCAGCTCTGGAGAACTTCTGCTCTGAGGACATGCTGGGAGAGATGGCATTGTTCAGTCTGTTAAGTCTGGCTTGGAGCAGCCTGGTCTGGTGGGAGGTGTCCCTGCCCATGGCAGGGGAGTTGGAACTAGATGATTTTTAAGGTCCCTTCCAACCCAAGCCATTCTATGATTCTAAATGTGAAACATTCAGTTTTTGGTGGACAGGAGATAATAAAAAGCTAAAACTGGTACAAAGAGGGGAGTGAGATGATAGCATTCCCCAGTTCATGCAAACCTGGTCACGCTCACGTGGGCACGTGCATTGGTGGCGAGCTTTCCTCCCAAAGGCTAGCCTCAAATGTCCCCAGTGCTTTGTACATCATGTCTCGCTTTCAGCATTCTCTGCACTTTGGAGAAGGAGCTGCTAAGCATCCTGTCTTCTCTTGGCTTGTCCAACATGGTAACCAATAATTCAGTTCTGGAAAATAAATACTGGAAAATCACATTCTCCCCATTCATCACCCTTCTTTTCTTTGCAAGTCTATGCTTTTTACAGTCACAAAGGTGATTTTTCTGATCAACCTGCACGTTTTGGAGTGCTTTCCTTGCGCTGATTTTGCCTTTCAAGGCTAATGGCACACGGAGGCTTCTAATGAAGCACAAGGCAAACCAGACAAACAGCAGTTTGCTAGAGATCTCTGCACGTTTTACTCACCAGAGTGTCAAACACATCCCTGTACACACACTTTACACTTGAAAAGCTAGGAAAGCAACCCATGAACTTACATATTTAGCCACACAATGTAAAAATCTTTACTGGACCCACTGTACTATTCTGTGCACATCCTCAGTCAGAGGGTTCTTTGTTTCTGTGGTCTCAGGGGGGCGGCTCCACCATTAGAAGGAGTCCTATTTGTTTCCTTCAGATCTTGTTTGAAAAGGCAGTTGTTTTAAGTTGAAGCTAGGATTGACATCATTTGCACCATGATAAGACATTATCTGGGTGGTTTTTTTCCTGAGTTCACCTGTTTATATTTAATAAAAATGCTCTTTTGTAACTCATGATGGGCTAGAGAATCCCCAAACCGTTCAAAATACTTTAAAGTTCTTTTGGGACATAGCCAGATACTTAATATTGTATTACATTTTATAGTTGTCACTTAATCAAGCTATTTAATATTATAGTACATTTTAAAACTGTCACTTAATCACATTTTCTTGACCCTTTTATGTGAATTAAAGATCACTGTAGATAAAAAATGGCATGCTTTAGCTTAAATAGATTCAGTATGGCCAGTTTGACAGTTACTTCTGAGACATTAAAAGAATTTTCTGTGATTAATGTGACCCCCACACGTTACATAGTATAATGTTCCATTTCTTCAACCATTAGAGGAAACAGCATTAGACAGAAGGAGCCAAAACTTATCCAACTGTATGTAAAGCTGAGAAAGTCCAAAGATAATGTACAGCTATGCGTGGTGTACTATGAGACTGAGTTAAACCAACTGAGTATTTTCTATTTCCTTACGACTCAAGTCAGGCAAAAAAAAAAAAGTTCAGTAATAACACAGTAAGCCCACATTCCACAACAAAAGAAAGCATCTTACTGCAGCTTGCTCAGAAAGGAATAAATGCACTTTCTGCTATGACAGGTGAGCAGGGCTATCTGTGCTTAGTATAAATGATTGATAGCCACCCATTCTAATTTTGGAAGGAAGGAATCTTACATACACATTTACTCACAAGAGCAAAAAAGTACATAAGACATGTCCATCTTCAGAACCATTTATAATAGCAATCATCATCATTTTATGCGGTTGATCCAGAACTGCGTCATTGAAAGATTTTATACTTTTAAGTCATACATAGTAAATTACCTTCTCTTATGAGCATGTTTAAAACTACTGCCTTTTTTGTAGCCTTGGTCCTCAGGTCCTATTTAATTCTTTGAACTCTAATCGTTCTTCCTTTGTATCTTAATCTCAAATCAGATGTACCATGTTTGTTAATAGCTGTGACTCTAAGTGCTGCCCATTCTTAGAGCATTCTGTGTGCTTTTCTTGACAGTTTAATTACAATAAATACTCTTTTTAATCCATGAAGTAGGATATAGAACAATAACATTGATCTTCGATTTGACAGCAAATTTGTTTGATAACAGAACAGTATTTAGTGTAATCAAACCAGCAAGAGTAATTTATTTTGGATAGTCAATTAAAAATAGTGTGTATACAGTACCTCTGCAAACTATGAACATTGGGCTAACATAATCAAGACATGAGAAGAGCCTGCACAGAAATCAGGATGTTGATGGAGGGGAAGAATAGTTCAAAATTATTTACAAGAGCTGCCAATGAGATGCATATGGGTATAAAAGCGTCTCTCTTCAAAAATGTGGGCACACTGCGACAAGAAGTCAATTAACAGGGTCTACTCAACAGAACTGCTGCCTCCTCCCACACATTTTCTCCAGAAGGACATTTTGTTAACCTAAATTTTGCAGGCAGTACAGTGTTTGCCTTCTCCTGGGAGAAATGGAACAGGTTTCACGCTGGGAGCATGCAGCACCAGCAGCATGGGAAGAAGAAACCTACCTCTTCATCCAAGAGCAGGCACCACCTTAACCAGTTCCAGCTGCCCCTTCCTACCTGCCGCCCTGGCACCGGCACAGCATCTGACAGCAGCAAAGCCTCAGCGCGCTGGGCTACAGCTTACCTATGCCCTACTCCGGGGATATTGAATACAGCATCTAAAAAGCGAGTTGCAATAGTGAAGAACAGCAGAAGACTAGATACACACTTTTTCCCTCCATCCAAAAGAAATTACAGCCATCTAGACTAATTGAAGAGCTCCGCAAACACAAGCTGCAGAACCTCCAACTGAATACACCTTGTTGTTGTACAGGGATGTCGTGGGTATCAACTCACCGGTGTTGTACAGTGCTTGAACGTAAGCACAGAAGCAGAGAGGACAGGTACTGTTACTACCAGTAGGTAAATGGATATTCTCCTTTTCCCTTCATCCATTCTTTCCCTTCCTGTTTATCATCAGCATTCTTGGATCTTTTCTTCAATTAGATTGTAAGCTCCCTGGGACATAAACCAGGTCATTATTGTGTCTTCAAAAAGGGATCATCACAAGGGGCCAAAACTGTGTCAATGCTGCTTGGAGCCTTTGGGCACAATATTACTAAATTGCCCTTCAACTGCAACCCAAAATTATAGGCATGCTGCGTGCAGTATTTTGTAAGCCATTGTTTTGCAACGTGGAAATATGCAAGTGAACATGATACTTGAACAACATAATTCATTTTCCATTCATGAGCCACAATGGGTATCTCATGGCACTGTTTGCTCTTCAGTTTCAAATGTGAACTTGCATACAAAGTCAAGCAAATGAGCTTTCCTTCACGTTGTTTTATTAAGCTCTTGGACTACACTCTAAGCCCTAGAAGAAAGAATTACAATTGCTGTTGTCTCACAAAAGCAGTGAAATTCCCAAAGAACTGAAGAACTCAGCCCTAGATTGTGTATGAAGAGGGCTGTAAGCTCCCTGCACGACCTCTTGCTACGTCCTCTGTTGCTTTTCTTATCACTCCTCGTGCCAGCACTGCATTTGTGCTCAAAAGTGAAAATTAAGTTTTACAGCCACGTCCAGTAAAAACTCTCATCTTGACTTTTGGAGAAAATCCTTAATGACCTTATTGGTCTGAAAAATTTAAAGATACCTTGGTTTTAATTTCTCTTTAGCTTTTCACTCAAATATCCCATGTATGACATTATTATAATTCTTCTATCAGCTTTATTCTTGCCAGTTCCTCTCCTATTCTTTTGTTCTTGGGCTAATCTTTCCTTTTGTATTAACGAAGTCCTTTGAAGTGTGTCTTCAAATCTTCAACCTGATTCCTTTGTGACTTCCCCCCCCACACACACACACACCTGATAGGGTCTTTTTATCACAAAAATTATTAATACTTCCCCTGCTTTTGGCATTGTACCATCAGCTCTAAAATGTTCTATTATTATTTCTGATCTTAAGCTGCTTTCTCCTGACCCAGGAATATTGGCAAATTACCGACCTATAGCCAAGCTTTTATAGGGAAGGTCTTGCATCAAGTGGTAGCCTTTCAAGTGCTTAACCACCTAGCAATAATCTTTATGACAAATGGCCTCCTGGTTTGCAGTTCTGCCTAGCTTGCTATGCATAGTGCTAAGAGAGCGTCCCTTAAAGTGGTCAATGACTTTTTATAAAGCCATACCTTGAGTATCATGTCAGCTCTTACCCACCTTGCTATTAGCGCACCACCAGACACTGCAGATCGCGGCAACCCTTTCTGACCCCACGCCAAGTTATAAAACACAGCGGGCCTCGCTCAATCCAAAGACGTCAACTTGTCACTCTGCAACATCATTCATCTGCATCGAGCAACATACATCATCCTCACGCAATCAATGCAGACCCCACCGCTCCTGAACGTTACCGCAGCTAATCATTAAAACGGATTTAATTGTTAAGAGTACTGACACTCCTTTCATCCACTTTATGCAAGGAATTAATTCCTATACCTACAATTTGGCATTTTTCTGTGAATCTGTCTTTTTTTTTCCCCCCCCCCTCTTTCTGCTCCGTTATCCCCTTGCCTCAGGTGCAATGCAGTGGTTTAAAGTGATGCTTTTAGCAAGAGGAAGTGTTCATAAGTAGCAATTTTCCAGAATTTTTTTTTAGGTCATCACCTTCAATCAAAAGGATGCCTAAAATTACTGTAAACTAGAAATCAAGACTATAAGCCATGAAGCAACATGAAGCAAAACGTCCCTTAACAGGTTCTTTCCTGGTCACCCAGCTGAGTAGAAATTCTACAGGCAAACAACTTTTCACCTCCCAACCACAATTCATTGGTTTTAAAAATTGCCTCATCATGACCAGAGATTTTGTCATGGCTTTCATCAGAAAAACAAATCCAGAAACAAACACAGATGACAAGGACTGTGACAGATGTCTTTGTTTGATGCAATGACCCTCCCAATGCGGATAAAGAACCACAGTCAAGAGTGGTGAGTATTTTTTGACAAATCTCATTTTGCTGAAATGGGAATACTGAGGGAGGAGGCGGCTGACGAAACTTGTTCTCTTAATTAGAAAATCTTCAGCTAGTCCACAGACAATGACATCCTTCTGATTTTCTCTAACCTGGCCTCCATTTGTCAATAAGGATTTTTACAAAAAATATAGAACAATCAAGCTTATAAAATGACTTTTTAATGTTCAGTTATATTTATCCCCACTGGGGCTATTTGCAATATTTGCTGTGCTTAATCTAAAAGATGAGACAAACATCACACATGAATGACAAACATATGGCAAATGCCCTGTTCGAATAATCCTGTTTTCTCATATGCCCAGAAGCACAAGACCCTTTGCATATCCTCAGCATTCCCTAACACAACTTAATTCAAGCCAAACGGCAAGTCTTTCTGCTCTCAAATTAACTCCTACCCTCATCTCACAAAAGAATGAATTAAAAGGCAGCCTGTCGACTTTTCTAGACTTATACAAAGAGACGCGGGGAGAAACAGGAGTGGAATGAAGAAATCTGCCTGCTCCCGCAAAACCAACCTGAGTCAGGTGAAAGCTCCCAAGGGACGACCAGACTTCCAGGTCAGGTTGCCGGCAGCTCCATTGCTTTAGTCCATGGTCACTGAGACATATTATAGGTGACAGTTTCATTTGCACACTCAACATTATTCTGAAACCACTCTCATGAAGCTGGTTTCACAACTGAAATACATTTGAAAACACACACAAACATATGCAATTTTGATGCTTCAAAGATGAACGTTGAACACGAAGCACATAGGCCAATGGGCTCCAAACAAACTCAACATTTGCTCATGGCAAAAAGCTGTTCGCTGCTGAACCGGGGATGTGCCTCTAACCTTGTACACAGTCAATGCTGATGAGGGAGGGGAGCACGCTGAATATTAAAACCTGCTGCCTCAAGAATAATATCATGTACAGATTTAATCATAATAAAAAATGATCTGCGAGTAATTGTAGTCATTACTACATCTGCTCAGAGCTGTGGGTAATCATTATGTATGAGTGAATTAAATCAAATTCAGTATCATGGGCCTGATTCTAGAATTTCTTGAGTAAACTCTCCTTACATTAATAATCTCCCTGAGTGCAGTGAGTCTTATTTGCTTCTACGGGTATTTCTTACATGAGGAGTCTTTCGATCCTTCCTCACTTTACCTTTAAATGCTAATTAAACCGTAACTCTAAAAACTTAAGAAGGCAGAGTGAAACAGATTCCAAAAAGTGGGAAATGAATTTGTTTCAGGCTGCTCTTCTGTGTGTAAAGGCACTGAAGGAGCAGAGAGAAAGACGTCTCTGTGTGGAGCTTGAGTAATGGAAAAGGCAAACCCTTCCAGGATAAAAAGTTGAGTTCAAATTCCTTCCCTTTCTCACTAAATCCCAGGCATTAGCATGGTACTGGAGACACAGGTGTAATTTATAGCACAGAGTGGGAAAGTCAAACCCTGACTCACGAAGATAAGAAAAACCTGTTTACAAAAGCTGCTGAAGGGCAGAGCTGGAGCCAAACTCAAACGAGATCAATAGCCAGATGGATTATTAGTAAAAGAAATAAATTATTGGTGAGATTTCTTCCCTGTCACCTGTGCCAAACGCTGGAGACTGCATTTTAGCATATCATCATGAAAACCTATCCGAGCGCCAAACAGAAAGTTTTTCCTCCAATAGTTTTTGCTGACCCTACGTGTGTTTGAAATGAGGAGTAAGAACTGAGGGCCCAGAGAGAATCACAGAATTGCCTAGCTTTGAAAGGACCTTTCAGATCATCTAGTCCAGCCATCAACCTAACACTGACAAAACCTATCACTAAACTGTATCTCTAAGCACCATGTGCCCTTCTCACAAGACGCAGGTCCAAGATGCAGGAGAGAAATGGAACGAGGTCTGAACTATTCCTGCGTGAGGTCACAAGAAAATATATTACAACCTGAGTTTAGGTGGTATTTTTTTTCTATCTTTTCCATAGTGGAGATTCCACCAAAGAGTTCCGAGGGCAGCTGGAGCAAGGAGAAACTGTATTAGTTTGCAGCTGGAGTGTCCTAGAGTGAAGATGGAGCCCGGGGCTTGTGGCAGAGGTTTGGGTACACCCTCATGTGGTGGGAGAGCTGCTGGTTCCACACGGTGTAGAGAAAGCTCATCAGATTTGCCTCCTCCTAACTCCTTTCACAGAGGGTGTACCACAACAAGGCGGCTTGGACTTAATTTTATACGTAATTCTGTATTTTTGTCTCCTGTCCAGAGACAGCCATATCTGGATGTTCACAGAAATTACAGTGGAAAGGGAGGAATTAAACGAGGCAAAGTAGCTGCCCGTGCATGCATCACACGTGAAGATAATACACACCCGCACAACCAAATCTCCCCATCATCCACACCTGCGCACGTATACTCTCCCTAGGAACAAAGGTATTTGAGTGCACTAACACTATGATCATTTTTTTTTTCTCCTGAAACAGAGCTGAGCTGGCAAGCATAATCAAAAGATGAGGATCGTTTTTCCAAAGGAAAGTGAGAGCAACAACAACAAACAATCCAGTGAGAATTATGACAACAATGTAAGAGAGCAATCACTAGAGAAATCCTGATAAATGAGGAGCTTACATTTTTAAATGCCTTAAAAACAGTACAAATAAATCTAAATTTGAAGATAATTCAAGGCACAGTTGAATTAGAAGGGACAAAAATCAACGAAATTTTTAAACTTCCACCACAGAACTTGTAAGTAGTTTATCTAGATGCAACTATAAAATGAATAAAACAGCGGCAAAAAGGATTGAACTTTTGCTGTCAGTAAGAAATCCAAATCATGGATAGGAGTATTATGAATGCTGCGTAAAGAGCTCTGCAAAATAACCTCCAGTGAGCAGGAACTAATGATAGGTGAATGTGCACATGTCATTGAACACGCAGAAAAGAAAACCAACATCCCAAGAAGGGAAACAGAAAAGCTGTCAGGAGTACTGGCTCATGCTAACATCCGCACGCCTGAGACGCAGACAAGGAGAAAAGGCAAATTACTGAAAATGCAGCCTGCTATGTAAAATAAAATACATGTTTGGGTCTACACATATTCTTCCTTAGATTATCAAGGGAGCATGTGTCACACACGCAGTCGTGAGGAATGCTGGCAGGAACACTCGACCACATAAAGCTCGCCTGGTTTTGGGTTTCATTACCAACATTGGGCCCCATGTTGCTCCCATCTTCATTGATGGCAAACGTCCCTTTCACTTCACAGAAACCAGGATCGGGCCCTTGCAATTTAGCTCGCTCAGCAAAGGGTTAAAAAAATAAAGCGTAGCGAAACCCTTGAAGTGCACCTCAGCCCAGAGCCAAGCCACCCCGAAGAACTGATCCCTTTTGCATCCTGCACCGTAGGAAATAGGATTTTCCTAGCTGTGTTTTGTGTTAAGTTGTTGGGCTCAGCTAAATCAAAACTCAAGCAAAGCAAACCCACACGAACTAAAAATCAAATGAAATTTCACACTCCCCCTGCAAACCAAAGCCGCCCTACGCAAAGGTACTCTGAGCAGACGAAGTCAGCCCACCTTTTAAGAGCAAGCAGAAAGTAGAGCATATTTGTAACAGACGAATTAGAAGCGCATCAAGGTACTGGATGAAAACATTTTTTGAACGTAAGCCAAGTACACAGTAGGAATAGGTTAGAAGGCTAAATCATTTCTAACCACAACTTAAAGAAGACTTCATTGCAAAAATATCCCTTTTTAACTCTTCTCTTCCAAGCACACATCACAACTTTTGTTTCCGTTGGTTTTAGTCCGTATTTCAAAAGCAGCATTTGCTGTAACAGCTCATTTTTTCATGCAAAATACTGAATCTAATTGCGGAAATATGTCATTCCCTCCTCTCCGCCACATGGCATGAGTTAATGATGATGAATGAAAGTAATAAAACCCAAATCTTTTTCAAACTAAAGCTCCTGTTAAATTACTGGAAATTATATGCATGCGTCTACAATGAGGACACTGCAGAAGGTCAAAGATCTTGCTTCCTGCGTTTGGCCAAACTATTCAACAGGCAGCTTGGCTGAACCTGCACAGACATGTTTTTGCTGAGGTCTGGGGGAGGCACCTAAGAAAAGCAGCTTGGTTTAAGGCTGGTGATTTCATTACAGCATCTCTCTCCTTCCCCATGGAACGTTAAATATCGTTCACCAGAGCCTAGGAACCTGCCCCACGTGTCCATGCAAGCTGTTTTTGGATGTTTGAGATAGGGGGTTGGAACAGTGATATATCATCTAATGTGATATACGTTCTCAGTGAAGGTCCCAATTTCCCTAATACGACACTTTATTCCGTGGCACTGATGTGAAGCAGAAGGAATACAACATATTTAGAGCCAGACGCTGCCTTTCTCATTCGCTCTGAATCACAGCTGGTTTCTCCGGTTGGTCCACTGGGAAGACAGGCACACCAGTCCGAGATTGAGGTCCTGCTCTATACAAACGCAAGTGGCAAAATGGATTCCTTTCCTTTCTGAAAACTCTGTTTCCAATTCTGACCGCTGCAAACTGCATCAGCTTATTGCTGTTCTCCCCAGTCATTAGTTTCCTCATTTTTGCTTAAGTGGCCAATGGTGCTGTGGCCCCTTCTTTTCCTTTGGGCATTCGGACACTATGTTCTCCTTTCTTTTCCCCTGGCTCATCCAGAGCTCTTCTCAGAGTCTTTTTGTCTCACTCCCTTTCATCATCAATTCATTGAGGTTTCATTGTTTTTGTCTTCCCACTATGCTGATCTCCCACTCCCTATGCTTCCCTCTTATGGTGCGTTTCACAGATGGACCACAGAAGACATGGAAGGAAAACATACGGTGAGGAATTCCTAATAACTTCTCTTAATGTATTTCCTTCCCACAGATGAGTTTGATTGCTTTGAATCTGGGACTGGTGTAAACCAAGGTGTTACTTTGCACGAGTCAGCATAGGTTATTGTTGCAAGAAAGGATTTGTAGTACCAGGCTTACCAGCAGCAAAGCAAAACTTACCATCCTTGCAAGTTATATTTCTCTCTCTTTCCGTGAAAAAACAGTTTGCAGAACTGAAATGCACAGAATTAGAAACATCAGTTTTCAGAAACAAAAGGCCTAAATTCTGCCACTCATACCCACAGCAAAGGATAACTTACTCTCTAAGTAGTGCTCATTTCAGCTCGTTAGAGCCATCAAGAACTCACATGTAATCCAGCTCTCCATTCCCCTCCCTGCTTCACCATGCAGCGCAGGCTGGAGAAGCGCAACGCAGCTCCAAGCACAAAGCAAAGCAGGAAGGCTCCCATTGCGAGAAGTCAGCAGTTAATCACCGGGAATGCTCATTTAGAGCAAAAGACAGTGAATGAAGGCCCAGTGAAGGAGCGGAATTGTTCTTAATCGGCATCTTGACACCGGTGAGGGATAGCACAAGGGTTAAAACCAAATAGATTTAATTTTTCTACCTTTGTTTTTGCATTGCCAAAATACCTTATGCAATGTCACACTGCAGAACGCACACACACGCCCAATAAGATTCGCTGCGTAGGCAACACACGGAGATGTTATTAGCAGCTAAATAACACCAGGGTACAAGTCACACATTTTCCATGGGACTCATGCAACTATGTGAGCAAGAAGCTAAAAACCTTCCATCTGTTTCAGGCCTTGCCAGTTCACACTTGGCTTTCAGATACTGGCTTTGGGACGATTCCCCAGAGCTCCCATGTCACCACGACACTATTGGAAATTACTAACTAATTTCTCACTGTGAAGAAGCCGCTTAATCTTGATCCTGAGCACGCACAAAAGGAGGAGAAAATCTCGCAGAGCCACTTAGTATGGTATTTTGCCGACTATTTTTGAATGCAATGGACACCCAGAAGGTTTCAACCATCTCCACTGTCTTTGAAAGAGAAAATCTCTAAGGGATGAAAGAAAACCAAATACATAACACCTCTGCAAGCACAATCCTGATCTTAATTGTTTAAGACTAGTTTTTTTGGTTCAGCAGTTTTGCATGGAGCTTACAAATATCATACAGAATAGATTGTGGTTTTCTGGCATCCTATGTCCACAAACAGAGCCATGTGTTGGAGTGGGATTAAATCCATTTGCAAGGCTGCATGTCTGTTTTCAAAGCAGCATACTCTTAAACTGTAGCACTTTGCAGGTTGAAACAGCCTGATCCCACAATTTAGGGGCACCTCTTCTCAACACAAATGGGGGACAAATGACACCAACTTCAAGGGGTAGGTTTCATAACTAAAGCTGGACCATGTGAGCTTTAACATATTAGCTGAATACTTATAAGAACATGTCCTCATTTACTAAGCTTCTGGGAACATTTCCACAATTAAAAAACAAAACAAAACAAATTGAAAATAATTGTCAACATACTGACAACAATTGGCAGTTTTAAAAACAACTCACAATGCCATCTCTGGGCCTTCAAAATCTCTCCCACAGTGACACTCCATTACCATCCTGCACAGATGCTCATGTTAACCTTTGGAGGTCCCTTCCATTCCAATGCCTCCATCTGTCAACATCAAGTCCTAAGTAAGAGTCAATACACAAACCCTATGCCATGATTAAGAGTCACACTGAGGCAGTAAAAGAAGAATATTCCAGTTTTTCAGTAAATAACCTGTTTCAGCCTCATGGCATGGGTAATTAGGGTTGTCATGGCCAGAGCAGGTGCAACAATTCGCATAAAGGTAAAACAGATTTATGAAGAAATCATATTTGTGGCCACTGCTATAAAAAAGGAACTGTAGGAGAGCTATACCTTAAGCATTCCTGATGAAGTTGTTATTTAACATCAAAAAACCCACAGGACCAACTCAGGAGAAGGGCAGCATACAACACCAAAACATCTTGCAACTTTACCTCATTCATAGAGATACTGGAGACAGCTGCTGAGAATGAGGAACCTCAAATCCTAAACCATCTCCTCTAGGACCTCTGAAAAATGAGGATGAGAAGCTGCCAGAGAACCATGGTTCAGCTTTGGCAAGTTCTAAAAGAGCATCTGCTGCAAACTAGGATCTTCTGACTCTACTGACTCAAATCTGTCAGCTTGTCCCTCTCTGCTTATCCAAAATTGCCAGCTGCAGCCACCACATTGTCTTGATACTAGCCGGGCCCAGGCACAGATCAAAGAAGGTCTAGCAGGAAATGTTTCCCACATTGGAGATCTGCTGCTCTGTGATCTTTCTGGCAGAGAAAGTAGGAAGAGAAAGTAATGGGAGAGGCTAAGCAGAACATACAGTAATTACAGAGCAAATCTAGCCACCGAGAATGATCCAGTAACTCTCTGAGCCAAGAATGAGATGCTTCAAGAAAAGGGGAGACAGCATCTCCTCTGCCCTATATAGTATTCAGATATGGTTCCCTCACCATTCCTGACTCCAGGCCTGGCTTTTTTTTCTCCTCTATCTTTTCATTTGATGTTTCTTGCTTTGTTTTAATTTTTACATCAGCATCTACTTCTAACCTAAACACCCTCCTGTCTCTCTTTCCAGTTGCAGAAGTTTTCATATTGGACGGAGGAAACTATCAGCACCTTTTCACAGGAAAAGCAGGATGATCATCTCTCCTCTAGCACTACTCTAGGCTTCCTCCATATGGATGTCCTTTCTCCTCAGTCTCCATGGTTTCATCCTGTCCTTCTTTGTTCCCTTCATTTCACAAACTTCCTCTATGGCTTCTGCCCCTCCTATTGACATCTTCGAAGTACCATGTGGCACAGAATACTTCTGCATTTGGGCAAAACTCATTGACTAGAGAAGGGTTTGGGAAACCACAGAACATTTGTGGTTAGATGCTTTGTCTTTACCCTGAACTGCTTGCTTAGGGACATCTCCTTGTAGGATCAGAGTTACAACATCTGCAGGCTCAGGCATTTCCTGCTCCAAGCCTGAAGAGGACTCAGAACACCAGCACAGGGAAGCTGAGATTTAATCTGAGATGACAGGGAAGCTGAGGTCTCATTTGAGGTGTTAGAGAGGCAGCAAGCCTGACCAACCTATTTTGGTTGTGCAACCCAGCAAACACTGCAGCGCTCTCATAGCAGAGGCTGCTCAGCTGAGGAAAAGTAAAACCAGAGCACCTGTACCTGGAATAGTGCCCTGCACAGACACAAAAAAGCCACTTCTAAAACCACAAGCAGGCAAACCTCACCTGGTTGCACAACACTCACACTTTGTGCAAAAGTTGTCCACACCCGCAATCTCATGATGTAAAGCACGTTTGAGGAAAGAAGGAGGGAGAAATGCACGGGGCAGAAGGCTCACTTCTGGCTTCTGCATGGCCAACGTCATGAAACTCTGGAGGCATGAATCACCAGTCGGCTCCAGCGGTGCTGAGTTGTGGAGTCTCCGTGACCGGCACCCGCAGAGACACAATTTGAGATGAATAGACGTCTCTGAGAAGGACTGCGGTGAACAGTGTAACACTTATACAGATGGCACAGTCGTAACCATTAAACAGTTATGACCAGCTTGAGTGAGAGAGTGAAGAATGTATGCCCAAGGTGATAAAATACACCCACAAAGTCGAGAAAAATACATATATTCTGATTTTAGACACATGGGTTATCAAAGATAAGTGAGCCCTCACCACAATATGATCTGCTATCAGAAACCTAAGGCAGCTCGTTGGGTTCTGAACTTTGACTCACCGATTCCCAGGCGGTCACAGTTTGCTGGAAAGAGGAGGGGTGGAAAAAAAGCCATGAGGTCTTTTAGCACAGCAAGTCTAGTCCAGTCAAATGGTTTCTCCTCCTCTCCATCTCTGACCCCATTTAAAAGCTATCTTAAATATTCCTAGGGACCCACTGGTCCATAAAGAAAAAAAGCTAAAGAAAACATAATCTTTCAAGGGCTGACATTACCTAGTTCCCAGCACAGCTACAGACTAGTTGCAGTGAAATGCAACAACCTGATGGGAATTAGAAAGCTGTCTTTTAACTGCCATTATTATCTCTAAAGCCTCTCTAATAGCAATCCCAGAATATAGGTTTAAAGAAAAATCATTTTAGTGGAGGTCCCAGTACTACATTTTTATATTGCACCAAGTCAAGCTATTGATTAGCTTTACATTAATTTTAAAAGCACAAAGAATTTGTCATGATTTTTCTCCCTTTGATATCAGTGTCCATCAGCGACTGCATCAGTTTTCTGCCGAGCAAAGTTAAATGATGATGCACTTCCTCTCCCTGACTTTTGATTCCAGCCTGGCTCAGCAATCTCAACCAGCCACTTCCTGTCTCCCCCATCGCACCGTCTGGCACTTACTTCAGACAAGTCAATACGTTTAAATTATACCTGTACCAGGCGCAATTAATCATAAAGCTTTCTGCTTTGTAACGTTATTTGAACTTCTGCTTGGTGTTTGCAAGAAGAAAGCAAAACAAAAGGAGTTCAGTTGTGAAAACTGCACTGCTCCCCGCCCCACCTTCCCCCCCCACCCCACGCCGCCTTGTTCAGTTGGAGCTCCTTGGATTTCAGAGCGAGAGATGATTACTCGGGAAGTCGCTGCTCTCTGACAGTTCAGAATTAGGTCACTGAACTCTAGTAGGCTGATAACGGGTGGGGAGAAAAATCCAAGGAAAATCCATAGCTTGATAATCAGCCACACGCAGAGATACTTTGTATGGAGCCAGCCTGGAAATGCACAGGTAGTTTTTTTGACATGAGGCAGAGCCTGGTGCTCCATCCGTAAGGGAAAGACCTCAGAGGTGGTGTGCATGGGACCCACCTCTGAGTCACAGCTCTACCTCTGTGACTGCTATTCTCCAGGGCATGTAGTAATTCATAGGCGTTAGAGGCCAGCAGTAAATTACTACCCCCAGCCTGGCTCCAACTCAAGCTCTCCAACCAGCCGTTGGAGGCTTTGTGTGAGGAAAGCGTGGAGAGCAAGAAGTGGTTTGCATCTGCCCCTTGTCCATTCCAGTCTTGTCTGCTTCTAGAAAAGAAACAAATAGCCAAGGAACATTTTCTTCTTTCCAGGCACTCAGCTCAAAGGTTGGACTATCCTCCACGGAGCGGGGATAGGAGCTCTTTCCCCTTGCGCAAGAGCACAGCACAAGCACAAAAAGGACAATGCGGGCAACTACCATCTTCTTGGGTAAGAGATCTCCCTCCCCTGGGCAGGCACGGAAGGAACTCAGAGTTCAGGATGCGATGATGGCACAGCGCTCCGCCAGCTGAAACTGCTCACAAACCCACCAGCGCTCACTCCTCTCACACGGGGGGCTCTGCTGAACCTGGGAGAGTTGCATGCTTGAGAATACAACCCACGGAATCCTCCTTGGACCACTGGGATTGTCCTTCATCTTGGTGGGTTACTGGGGCGTGAGTACTGCCATTCCTGCCTGGCACGGGGCTCCAGCTGGTACCCAGCGCAATCCTTCCACAGTGAATCTGTCCAAAACCATCCTCAAGGCTCATCCTACATGGAGGGAATCCTCACCAAGAGCTCAGCCAGCTGCTGGGGTGTTTCTTTTAGGTGTTTGAGGAACAAAGAGGTGTCATTCCGCAGAAATGAATCTCTCACGTGATCGTAATGCTGCGCCTTTAAAATGTTTCAAATAAAAAATAAAAGCAACAACAAGACCTCTTTTTCTTAGAGCATTCCAAGCAATTTTACAGAGATTAATTATCCTTACTCATTTTTGCCTTTCCATATATTTCAGCTCTCCCACAGAAACTAATCCACTGGATTTCAAATTATGGCACAATTAGCATGAAATTAATTAGTATCTGACCTATCCCCTAATTTTCCTCCAGCCGAGACTGCCAACTTTTAATATAAGCCTAAAGCAAGAACTGTAAGACTAATGCAGCAAATGGGACAAAGGACTTTTAAATTAAAGAGAGTTAAAAAAAAAAATGCAATTTACAGCCATAAGTATTTCCCTGACAACAACCCCAAAATTCCAGTCGTCGAACAAAGTGTAGAGAAATATTTCACCTCCCCCCCGACACACACAGAGTTCATTTGCAAAGCCTGCAATCATCCCTCCCGTCTTTTAAAATACTCGTGGCCTTTCAAAAGCAGAGTCTATAGTTATCAATTAGCAATGCCTTTTAGTCCCATCATGCAAAGTTTCTTTTTCACGTAACCTCTCCAGACGCCTGTAAGGATTTTTAAGTCCATCGTATATATATAATCAGTCCCCCAACTGTATCTTAGACTTCATAATTTCCTGCATCATTTATAGACCTCTGCAGTCTCTCTCTTTGCCACTGTACATATTTTCCACATTCCTTCAGGCTCCTATTCACTATCTAGTACTCAAATTTCTTCCCCTCCTTTCCCTTCAGAAGATTTCAGCCACCATTAACCGAACACTCCTGTTATTCTTTTTCATAGTTGCTTCCATCACTGCCATCCCCTGTCTCCCACATGGAGCCTGCAATTCACAGACATCCCACGATATTTAACTCTTTTGCTTACCCTGGCTGGAGCGGCACACAGCAGCCTGGCAGGATCATCTCCTCCCATGGAACGTGAGTTTTAAATCAGAAAACAAGACCTGTACTCAAAGAATTGGTCAAAAGGAGCCTCCCCTCTTGACCTGCCGTGATCAGAAGTGGTTGCTGCCTCTGGGAAATTTAGTAACAGGCTCTCCCCTGCCTTGAAAGCAACACCACAGACACAGCTTCAACGGGAGGATTTTAGAGCCTGGAAAGTGAACCATCCAGGTGATACCTCCATCACAACAGCTTGGATAAAGTTTGCAGTAGGAAAAAAAAAAAAAAAGGACCTGCGCAGGCACTGCAGAGAAAACAAGATTTTAAAAGTGGAAGGGTATAGAAGATGTATGCATCATACAAAGGAGCTCTTAGAGAACCTATGCATGCCCCTATAGATTCAACGTATACAGTACAGACAGTACACTTCATTCTCTCCTCAGTAGAGACTGCATTCAAGGTGTGGATCTCAGTGAACAGAGCTGCAATACTGTCAGCCTTCAAGAGCACTAAAACTTGTTCAGAAAACATAGAGAGGAAAGAAACACTAAGGGAGAGAAGAAAACATTCTATACAAATACAATGTATTTTCAAGATTAGACTTTTATTTCACGAGTCTTCATTTCACCTGGACGTTTACTGTTATGGTCTGACAGCTCTGGTTTTATAGACTGCATTGACTGTTCTTTCAGTCTGTAGCTGCCAATATTGGTTTTTCACTTTTTGTTTGTTTGTTTGTTTTTCCCAAACATGAAAAGAGAGCGTTCTGCTTTTTTTATGAGGTGACAGCACCAAGTGTCCCAATCCACAGCACTCCAAACCATTCCGAACCTCAGCAAACAGCCCTAAACCCTCCTCTCCTGCTATTCTTCCGTTTGGTAAAACAGAATCAAAATAACTTGTTTGTTCCCTTCCAAACTCAGACACATGAGGGGTCCAGGGAAAAGCCAGAGAAGGAAAAAGGCATCAGCACTCGCAGCCTAGTCCAACAGCAGGAGAAACCTGCCTCACACCCTCACACGTTTGGGTCAGAGGAGTAGGAGTGGAAGCGCAGTCCAGCAGCTGGGCTCTGCACCTGCCGAGGTCGCCCCTTCTGCACACAGATGTCATCTGCTCTTCTGGACCAGGTACAAGAAAGAGCAGGAACGACAGGACCTGTTACAAAACAATCTGCCCAAATCTGGGGTTCGCAATGACACGTGTTGGCACAACACAGCGTGTCAATGCATTTCCACATGGTTTGCCCAGTTTCCAGCAACAGGAGGCAATTTCACAGACTTCTTTTAGCAGGCTGTCAAACTGATGAACCAAAACAAGGTGTCCTTTAACTTTATTTCTCTTCTCCTACCCCTAAATACTTCTTTCAGAATGGAACAGTTGATGATAACCTGGCTTACACTAACACTTCACCCCTCCAGAATCCACAATATTAATTCTCATAATAAAGCCTATTTTAAATATTTTTTTTAATCCTCTAAGAAAACCAATTTCATCCTTGAATGTTCCATTGATCTACAGTAAATAAATAGGCACTAGGGAGAAGCATTGTTTATTTATTTGCTTGCCACTTCGAATTTAATCCTGGGATTCTAAAGGGATGTTTATAAATTTTGCTAACAGTCCCTAGGGTATGTTTTGAATGTAGCCATCTAAGATAGGACTCTTGCACTCCAGGATGCTGGTGCATTACAGCTTTAGAAAGATTGTAGGCAAATAGCACTAATTTATTATAAAGAGGGATGAGTAGTAATTCCAGGGCACACACTAGATGAGATTTCACCATTACCTAGTCTTTGAACAGAGCTGAATCTATGTAGGAGCTTTCCAAAGCTGGCTTACGTACAGCACAGCCTCACTAAGGGAGTTCCTAGCAAAATCTCGTTGGTAAAGGAAAGGTTTTGGAGCTTCTTCAGTGGAAGAGCAGCTTCCCCTACTTACCGAGGTGAGTTTGTAGAGCCACAGATCTATGGCCATGTAGAAGGACTGTGGACCATCTGACCTCTTATACGGGAAAATCTTAAGTCAAGTGTTGCTTCATTCAAACTTTCATTCTTCTTGAAAAATTAAAGGATGGGGGTTTTTTTGGAAGACGCAGGCTTAGGGATGCTGTGCTGGAAGGGACCTGCAGACAGTTTTCCACAACTGCATGCATTGAGTCTGCTTGAACATCAGCTCCTACCACCATAGGCCATAAAATTCTATCCCGACTCCAGACATAAAAAGTTTAAATCTTAAAGACTGAAAATGATGAAGACTTCATCATACATCCAGGAAAGCAGTGGTTAATCGCTCTTCCAGCTTAAAAAAAAAAAAACCAAACAAAACCAAAACGCAAAAAAGCCCACAAGAGTGTCATTTCCTATTTTGCCAACCTTATTCCTGGGAGAGGAAAAAGCCATCCACTAATCAGAAAGCTCTTAATTCAAAGTACATCTAGGATATCATTAGGTCACGGTGTTGGATGAACTAACTACACTGTGCTTCTTTGGGCAAGTTTTCCAGATCTCTAATCCTTCTTCTAATGTCGTTTTCTAAGCCCTTCCTGATCTGTCAGCACAACTTCAGCAAAACTGGACAGTAAGGAACAGTAAGCTCTTCAAGCAACATATTTCTATTGCTACTTCCAAGGAGTAGGAGGACGCAATTCAGTGTAGAGAAGTGAAAGAAATGGCTGCACCATGATACAATCTCGCCTAAATGCTTTGGAGACTCCAGATCCCCAGTGCATGTCAACACGCAGCCTGGAAGAGTAGCTGGGCCAGAGCACTAGGTTGCATTCAGGCTAACGAAACACTCGGCATAGCGAGGATGAAGTCTGCTTTGTGTCACTGGAGAAAATTAGGCTGATATCTAACAGATGACATTCGCCAGTAAAAACAATTGTTCACATTGTGTTTGTCTTCTGGGAGACGTTACTAATCCGACGTGCATCCACAATACATGCAGGTATTGAGTGTAATGTTGCTGTAGACGGCCTCCAACCTGCTACGCGGGTCCTTCCAGGATACAGTCTCGGGATAACAGTCTTTTTCATTTAATTTATGAATCTCTTTCATGCTCATATTAATTAAAGACTAATCACATTCATTGGAACCAGGTGCTGAACAAATTTCTCATTTGTCTTTGCAATGGTGAGAAAAAGGCAGGAATGGAGACCACTACGGTTCCTGCATCCTGTTATCTCTGGGCTCTTATTGCTTATTTTGAAGTATGGCTCTGGTGCTTCAGAGTTACAGACCACAGCCTCATTGCACAGGCAGTCCTGTGAACAGAGGACACTAAGGTGGTCTCTTGTCCCCAAAGTATTTATTATGCCCTGTCGTGAAGGCAAAGTGCAGTCACCCTGCCTGCACTACCACGATTATTTCACTCCTTCCATACAGAGACCCTGCACTGCAAATGCAGCCCCAGTAACAGAACGCTCACCACGTAAGCGAGCTGGTATTATCACTTCTGCTTTAATGCGGGGGGCATGAAGAACAGAAAGGTCAGTGACTTGTCCCAGATGACAGTGTAAATCAATAATATAACTGGGAATAGAATCCTCATCTGCAGAGACCTGTACGGCATCTTTACCATATGGTCAAAACTGCTCAAACTGAGAATTTCGCCACTGACACCTGACAGGAAAGCGAGGGCTCAGTTTCCTTCAGCTCTCATTTGCAAAGCAGAATTTGGAGAAATAATTCCTGCTCCTAGGTAAACAGAGGCTCGGTTAACACTGTGAATCACATGGCATGGAGTGGGAAACTCCTGTCTCTTCTAGATCCACTTTCAGTTAAGTCAGACACAAAGAGTTTAGCCAGGCAGATCATGCACACAACAATTGCTTGAAGCCTATGAGAAAACCCTCCAAGGGCTCATCTTCCTTCTTGAAGAGCCAGCACACAGAGGAGTTCCCTGCAATGCCTTTCATGATCTCTATTGTTCACAGAGCACTAAAGTAATGAATAGCCTTTATTTTTCCAAGTTTCAGTCACAGAATGCGCATGCTAGCATTAAAAGGAAAACAAAAGTGCAGAAATGCCAAGATACTATGTAACACACAGCCCTTCATCACTTGCATTGATGCACAGTGTTACAAATTTTATCTAATCAACTGACATTTTAAGTAGTGGAGAATTTAACAAGAATAACAATGTGGTGACAATTTAGTCTTTCTTCCCCCTCCATAAAAACACTGTCTTCTGTTTGGTCTAGATTCAGGTCAAGACATTTCACTAATTTGCTAGTCATTAAAAAGATATTTTTATACCCAGCCTGTAATATTATACTCTTCAGTGATTATGATAGTTCCCAACAGAATTCCAGACTTGAAAATGAAGGCTGGGAAGCTGAGCTGCAATTATGATACTTTAAATAATTCCACAAAAGTAGAACCACTGTTAAATAATTTATAGTCTTTGATCTTGTCACAGATCTACTGAAATCTTCACATCACTCAAGCTAAATATTTTCAAACAGAAATGGGATAGGTTACTTCCCTCCACCCCCTTCTGTCACTGAGGGAGCTGAGGAAAATAATGGTGCCAGGGGCCAAATTCTTAGTTACTCTGGTGTAAGCTCCTTCAGAGCAATTCGCGTGAAAATTTTTCCTCTGGGGCTTGAACGCATTCAGAAAAAAGCCTTTCATCACAGCACCTTGAAAGGTTAAGAAAGGAGCAGTTATTTTTTGAAATGGATTTCCCTCCAAAGTGACATTATTCCCAATATTTTAGAAAACAGAAGACGTTCCCTCTCAATCCTGTGCCTTGCACAGCTATAGGAAACAGCGATGCCCTGCACAGGACACCGGTGCGGGAGCCTGGCACAAGAGGTGCGGCCACACTGCCAAACCCCAGCAGATGACACAGGACCCAGAGAGGCACCGAATGCCACCAGGTCCCTCAAGTGAGGGTCAGCTGCCAAAGGCTGGTAAGCAGGGACAGACGTGAAAATGCAGCCTGTGCTCAACTGCGTGGTTAAAAACAAAACAAGAAAAAAAAAAACAACCCTGTAATTTGTGGTCTAATCCATCACAATCCGCCTTAACGTCCCACCAGTCAGGGATATGGGCTATTCACAGTTACTATCAAGAGCGCTGGCCAAAAAACTACTTTCTAATGAAAAATGTGCTTCCCAGTTAGAAATGTCTTGCGAAGTCAGAGTCTTCAGGGCAAATGAGAGGCTCAGATGCAGGATCAAGCTATTCCATTTGAAAAAAAAGTTACCTCTAATTAGCTAAGCCCCGGTAGCTAATAGAAGACAAGATAACATAGCTTAAATGCCTTTCACCAGAGGCGAAACCAAGGCTGTATCACGTTCCAGCCCAGGAAGCCTACGTGCATGTGTATGCACCATCACAACGCCTCCACTGACTGATAACTTGTTAAATTGACATAACTTGAATGTGTCAGGGTCCTAAGACTAATGAAACATGTAAAGTACGGCAGAAGTAAACAGCAGCTTTCCAGGAAACCCTTAATTTGCATTCTAATTAATGCAATGTGGGGCAGAAGTCATAAATAAAGGATTCAATCACAGCTCACCGTATAATAGGCAGACTGGTTTTACACACCTGATATGACAGCCAAGTACTAATGCGGGGTTATGGAAGATGCCAGACCTAAACAAGCGATTCACGTCTGCAAGTGACAAAGAGCCACACCACCAAAAAAAGGTTTTCATGATGCAATTTGTCTTTTAAAACTTTCCCTCCCTAGGAATAAATCACATCATTTTTAGAAGATGACAAGTGCAAAGAAAATTTCATCTAGAGGAGTCCTTACAGGTGTGACAAACAGGATTTGAACACCACACCTTCAGGCTTTTTACCACTGGAGATGAGAGTAGTTCTCATTCCCTGGATGCTCTGGTAAAGATGCAAGTCCCAGTTTTCCGAAAGCTTGCAGAGGTCTATCTCTGAATAGCTGCCACCACCAAGGAACCCTGTGCGCACTCCCCGTCCCTGAGATGGAATGCAGGCATACTAGAAGAGGGACGGATTTGCCCCAAATGCCCTGGTATGGCACATTCAACTGAGAGACCATATAGGAAAAAAAGTCATGGAATCACAGAATGGTTNATGAATGACACAGAAACGCCTGAGCACTGGGTCTGAATCTCGCTATTGTATTCGGCATTTCTGTCACAGAGTATATTGCTTGCAACAGGCTTTTTCTTTTTTTTTTTTTCAATCAGACAGAGTTTGAGGACAGATTCCTGATTTGCTTCACCTGTAGCCTTATTGTATCCCTACCATGGCGTTTCAGCCATCCCCTCCTAAGGACCATATTCCGCAGTTAACGCTGACTGGTAAGCTCCAAACACGACAGGGCAGCAGAAAAGGAGGCTGGCTGCATTTAACCACAATAAACTCATCCACATAAAGCCATTCAGAAATTCAATTTTGATGTCCTTTCTGTGTGGGATAGTACATGTGGTTTATGTTACTCCGAGAACACTTTGGTAAGCGCTCTGTTGTATTTATTAAATGTAATCAAGTCAAGAAAAGAACAAGCAATTAAGTTACTTGCTTTCTAATTAAAAATAAACAGAATTATTTAAAATATCCCGCTTTTCCTCCCTGCTGAAAGTACAGTAGAAAAACTAGCCTATATAAGTGACAGAAGATTCTTGCAAACCAAGCCGATGAAATGAAACGGGATAGTAAATATCAGTACCATAATAAAAGTAAAGTCCATTTTTGCTTTGAACTACTTTGCCGCACTTGCTTCACATTTCCCCACTACCCTACCACAAGCAGCAAGTCTCTCCCTGGAATCCTCCAAGCTCGTTCATTTTTGTGAAAAATAATTCCTTAGTGGCCATTTGTTTTTGCAACCATAGTGATAAAAATATATTACTGGCAGAAGCCTTGGGATTATAAATAGGTATCAGTCTTTGTTTAATTTCAGTAAGCCACGACAAAATCACTGAGGTTTCCTCACACATGACTTTCATTAGCAGCGACGTACAACTGAAGATACATCAGGCCCATGCCTTTTATTGTTCTTATTTTTCAATGCCTTTGTGTAATTAGAAGGCTGAAAGTTTTGGGGGTGTTTAGCAAAAGGCCCCAGGAAAAAGCACCGATGATTGTGGAACAGGCAAAGTCACCCACACCAGGATAGCAACTACCAGTCTGTTTGGGAAAGTATTTTGTTTCAAGGTTTTTGCTTGTTTTCATTTTGTTAAATTGTTTAATACACATTACTTCGGTAAATATCTGTCTAACTCCAAGTGCTAATCAACACTGTGAGGGAAGAAAGCTGATTCTAAAAATTTAATACATTACTCCAGAAAGCTGCAACCTAACGGAGAGTAACTGGCTGCCTACGCGCCCAGCGTCCCTCACAGAAGCTATTAGAGATCAGAGCTGACACTTCCTATACTTCAAAGTTAGACACACAGTGCCAAAAATACCTGTAAAAACCAAGTGCAAACTCTCCGTTGCATCAAATCTTTCAAAGATTTTCCTTAAAATTCACTTAAGTGATCTTGACATAGGCCTTGGAGGTTTCCTTCGGGGCTTGCAAGCTCTCTGTATTAAGAACAAAGACTTAATAAAATAATACAGAATTGATACAATAAATAGGGAAAGTCTCCAACACGTTTCTTAGTGATTCAAGGATATAATTCTATTCAATAGTAAACAGGTAGATCATAGAATGGTTTGCGTTGGAAGGGACCTTAAAGATCATCTAGTTTCAACCCCCTGCCCTGGGCAGGGACACCCCCCACCAGACCAGGCTGCTCCAAGCCCCATCCAGCCTGGCCTTGAACCCCTCCAGGGATGGGGCAGCCACAGCTTCTCTGGGCAACCTGGGACAGGGGCTCATCACGTTCACAGTAAGGAATTTCTTCCTCATATCTCATTGAAATCTCCCCTCTTTCATTTTAAAACTGTTCCTCTTTGTCCTACCGCTCTAATCCCTGATCCAGAGTCCCTCCCCATCTTTCCTGGAGCCCCTTTAGGGTCTGGAAGGGGCTCTAAGGTCTCCCCAGAGCCTTCTCTTCTCCAGGCTGAACCCCCCCAACTCTCTCAGTCTGTCCTCAGAGCAGAGGGGCTCCAGCCCTCTGAGCATCTTTGTGGCCTCCTCTGGACTTGCTCTAACAGATCCATGTCCGTCTGATGTTGGGGTCCCAGAGCTGGAGGCAGCCCTGCAGGGGATCTCATGAGAGCAGAGTAGAGGGGCAACAGTGTAGATGCAGCAGATTAGTCCAAGTGCCCAGTTTAAATCAGCCCATGACTCCCCGCTGCGAGCAATGCTGCACCTTGTCCTTGGGAAAGGGCAGGCAGAGGGCAGCCCACTCCTCCTCCACACAAGGACACAGGAGCCAATTCCTCTCCAGGAGACCCGTCTGGGGCTTCAGCCACATTACTTCTAAGTAATGCTCTCCTGGGGTTTGCCTGAGAGTACACGGACAATGCGAAGACGTGCTCGGCACTGGCGCTGGCAGCTGCAGCTGGTGGCTCCGTCCAGACGGGGTAATGCTTTGTAGCTGAGGCCAGGCCAGCGAACGCTGCTATTGAACCCCAGGGGCAATCCGCCCACTGCCATCTTCCCACTGTGGCTGCAGACAGAGGACCCAGCACCAGGATTAACAGACCGCAAAGGGTTAACCAGTCCCAGCCAGTTCAGGAGGGGTATATCCCCGATTAACAGAGGAGCACACAGCATTCAAGAGACGCGAGTTAAAATGATTTGCTGTTTGGGAGCCATTTCATGCCACCCTCAGACAAGCCTCTTGTAGAAGTCAGCAGGATGCTCCTCTGGTTATGGACTGCAGCAGGATTTGGCTTCGGCTCTGAAGAAAAGGGATTCGTAGGGGAAGCTTCTGGTAGCAGCATGTACACAAGGGAAGTTGGGCACAGCAGCATTTTTCTTTCAAAATCTCCCTGCTCCTGAAAGGCCACCCATGGGACGCAGCCATCTCTTGTGTAGCTATTGTTTTCCGTGGATGTGTGCCACGTATTAACAGCCAGGGTGGAGCAGAGGGAGCTCCCAGGCCTCGCGCAGAGAAGACGAAGACTGCCCTCTGCCTTTCCGTCTTCGGAGGCCGCTCGTAGCACAAACAAGTCAAAAAGCAGAGGCTGGCAAGGGCACAAGAATACAGCTACAGTATTACCCTCCCAAAATAGGCTCCAGCAGTGGCTGAGCTAATTCCTGCAGCCAGCGTGCCAGCAGTGGAAGGAGCTTTCCTGAAAGAGTTGGAGGGTGCCTGAAGTAGATCACCCTAGATCACTAAATAAGGAGCCGCCTACTCCAATTTAAGAACCAGAGGCTATATGGCAGTGAACCAGGAGAAAAAAGGCACAGTTTCACACCCACGGGGTATTAAGTTCATCACTGCCAGGATGAGCTTCTCCTTTATGGAGGGGATGCAAAGAGTGGGAGCTAAAACAAGAGGGCGTCTGGAGCAGCTGGGAAAGCAACCAGCTGGGAACGGAGGCACAGCAAAGCTTGTTCCCTTGCTTACCGTAAAAGCACACAGAAGGAGTAACTCCAGCTCTCCCTCCTTTGAAAGGGCAGAGATCTCTCTGAGTCTCCAGGGCTCAAGAACTCTTTGTCAGAGCAGCGTTTTGAGGAGTGCAGTTTGGTTTCTTTGCAAACATCCACTTCATTTCCCCCTTGGCTTTCTCTTCGGGGCAGGGGAAGCCTTCCCTGCGGAAGCGGGATGAGATTTAGCAACAGCGGAGTTATCAGGAGCCTTGTGTGTCGAATAAACACTACATTTCTGACAAATAGAAAACATACAAGTCATAAATCAAGGGCCCAGCTCCGAGAGGCTTGTCCCTGGAAAGGTGTCAGTGCACATGCATTCGGATGGCTGCCGCCCTCAGGCTGCCTGGAGGAAGTTTTGACCGAGGATATTAATACAGTTTATTTGATACAGAGCTAACCAGGCTGGGGCTCAGCCGTCTGTTTACATTACAAGAGTGTGGGCCTTTGGGAGATTAACACCTAGAGAAAATGCATCTGTGTTTGTTTTGGGTGAGGCCACAATTTAAATTCTTGTGTTATCACACAAATGAGACATGATAGATAATCAATGCCCTGTGATAGCTAGTACTGAGGAACTGAGCTAGTTTTGTTTTGCAGGATCATTATTCAGCATATCATTCTTCCCGTGTTCATTTATATTTAAAGTCAGACCAGGCATTTATTTGCCTGAGACTCTCATGATTTCATACCTATATTTTCACCTCTCATCATAAAGCCAAACTGCCTGGATTATGTCAGTTCTGTGCTTTTTTTTGCAGCAATATAAAAATACCTTATATTGTCGCAAAACATTATGTCACAGAAATCATACAGATGTCAGACAAAAAGGAATCTTAAGAGGGCATCCAGTCTATCTTCTCACCTAGAAGCAGCATCAAGTTTACTTCCAGCCATGACAGATGTCTGTCAAGCTTTTTAAAGCCTTCAGAAGGGAGCCTACAACGTCCCTGGGTGACCTGTTCCACTGATTAACAATCCTGTAGAGAGATGCGTTTTAAACAACCCAATGACTCTTTTTGCTACCAGCAAAGCCAATCTCTGAATTTATTTTCACAAGTTCAATACACACCTCAGGTAACTCCACCCCTTTAAAAACACCGACATCTGAATGTAAGTCGAGGGATACACTGCTCTTTCAGATATTGAATTAAATATAGAGACGTGATGGTGATACAGGGAGAGAGCAACTAGCACAGATCAGGGTCAGCAGTGCTGTTGAGAGGTAGGTTTATGATACACTTTTCACATGCCTGAGCAAGTAAAGCACTGATCTGCTAAATCCGAGTTCAGTTTGGTTTTTACAGAGAGCCATCTATTAAACACGTGTGAAAATATAGTACTTCTGATCCTACGCTCAATACACACAGTGACTGATAGATCTGCACCGTCTTTCTAACAACACTTGCCTAGAAGACTTACACCCTTCCTCAGACATATCTTCTCTAGACACACACAAATCTTTCAGTCTTTCAGCACAGACCGTATTTTCTAAGTCTTGAATCATTAGGGTCATTTTTCTGGATTGCATCCCATTTTTCTGCACCACCTTCAAAAGGAGTCAAAAACCAGACCCAAAAATCCAGCTTCTGATTTCTTGGCACTCAACAGAGACGTCTTGCACACAACAGCTTTGCTCACATGCTGCACGCTAAGAGTTGTTCTTTTAATGGAATTATCACATCTTTTGTTCCTGTTCCACTTGCCAGGCACTAAAGCTCCATCTTCTCTCCTGATGCCAAGTCACTGTATGGTTACAGATTATCTGACACATACTACCTTGCAGTTTTATAATATTGAGTGCTGTCATGCTGATAACTTTTTTCCCAACGTATCATGTTCATTTGTTCCTCTAATCCTGTCTCCTACAGAACTGCTGTACCCTCTCAACCTAGCACCCTCCCTACAGTTTACACGTTAACCTTCTATTCCACCATTCAAGTCAGCAGTGAAAATATCGACTGAAACCAAGCCCACAATTAAGCCTCTACTGAAAATAAAAGTGAATTCTCATTTTAGCAGAGCACTGCTGCTAAATACTTTCTCACTGTGGGGTTTCAAAGAATCAGGCCCTCCCTGTTATTCAGGCCAAATTTCTGCAGTTTACATATGAGCATATAATGTGCCATAGTGTCAAAAGCCTGGCTTAATTCAAGATGTATCACATTTGCCACTTTTGCCTTACTCACTAAGCCAGTTTCCCTGTGAAGGAAGGAAATTAGATTGGTTTAACATGATTTGTTCTTGACAAATATGTGTTGACTCTTTTTTATCACCTTATTATCTGGATGGTGCTTACACACTGACTGCTTAATAATCTGTTCTAGTATCTTTTCAGATATCAATGTTAGACTGCCTGATGCATAATTCCCAAGACTTTCCCCTTTCCCCCTTTTAAAGACAGATACTACAATCTGTTAAAAATTCAGTGCAGAAAGAGACGTATACCTTCAAAAGTAGCAAGACTTTGTGTGCATTGTGATAGTTGTGTGCACAAATTCAGACAAGAAACATTTAACCATTTTCTAAAAAGCCTGGCCAAAATCGGTTAGTTGAAGTTATCTGTTACCTTATCTTAGGATGAGACAAAAACAAGCAAAATCTAGGGTGCATGACCAGAAATTAATATTATATAAACAGAATCATTCATTGTCACAGAAATATGATCACTATTACGTCACCTCTTCCACCCTCCTGCCAGTGGGTGATTATTTCCTATGGAGTATTTTCCACTGCTTTGTTCAACAGAGATGTAAGCAAATCAGCAAATAGCTTCCCCCCACTTCCCTTGGGAAACTGTTGCACGGCTACATAATAGTCAGTTTACTCTCACTGAAAACAATAATGCAATACTGAAACATATTTAACAGCAGCTAATTGTGACAACAAAATATGTAGTAGTAACACTACTCCTCCTTTCTTCGTCCCATTCAGACAACCGTTTCCACCCACAGGTATTACACCTATTTATTCTTCTGTTGTTTCTCCTCCGATTTCTGAATGGCTCATGCTTTTCATGTGTCCCACTGCACACAATCACAAACACACGCTAGCGTCTGCAGAGGTAGGTGGAGCGGCCAGGAATGCCTGGCATTCTGTTTTTCCAATGCAGTTATACCAAGTGCCTCCCATACTTTGCTGGTCTCTACCATGGCTCCTGGTGGAGGGACGGGTCTCCATCAAGGAGAGGATCTTGCAAGGAGAAGAAACAAGAACAGCACTACATCCACCCCCATTATAATGCCATGTATAATGCCTTCACTTATATAGCAGGGAATACAATGTCTTCCCTTACCATCATTGATGTGTATGATACACACGTGCACTCGCATAGAAATACATACGCGCATACAAGCAGCAAAAGTAAATCTGAACATTATCTAGATAATGTCCAGATACTTCAGTATATCTATATTGAACTGCCTAAAAATACAGACCACAGCCTGCCAGGGGAGGTTGAACCCTCGTTGATTCCAACCTGTCACTTCCCTACTTTTCTCCTGATTTCCTAATTTAATCTGATCCAGTTCCACTCTAACAACTCTGGTAAACTGACATGTATGGAGGAGAATAGGCTCCCAAGCCACTTACAAGCCAGCAAATACTTCACATCTACCACTATTCCAGCTATTTCAGATATGCTCAGCCCATTTCTATTTGTAACACGTTCAGAGACTCAGAGCTTTGTGACCAGCTGAGAATGCACCAAGTTCTCATCATCACAACGGCTGCTGAGATTTATTTCTTCGTACTGACCCTTGCATATATTGAAATAAAGTGGGATTAGGTTTGATGGTGACTTTGGACACCCTGTATCCTGCTCTCCCTTTCAGATAGTGGCTGGAAGTGAAGTATAGCTGCAGTATCACACGATAAACCCACTGCATGAATAAACGCTGTTTCCCATTCTCCATGCATTTAAATTAGAGGTAGTTGACCTGTTTAGGATATAATCTATTCAGATAATAAAACCCACATGGCACATAGTAAAACGTTTTAATCCATGATCCATGCATATACTTCTCTAGAAACAAAGATGGTTACAGACTGTAGCATATAAAATTTGCCCTGAGCTAGAGAGCCAAAGCCCTTTAGCACAGAGACATTTTTGAATTGTGAACTTTATAAAACCCAACTCATAAGTTCCGCAGATGTAGCTTATTGCTGAGAAAAATCTACGATGTTAACTGCCAGTGTTAGCTCATATAAGCTGGTATTTGTAAGAAGTGTGCTGTATAACTTGTATTATTTTTCTCACCTTTCCTGTATAGTAAAACCCAGCTATTATAAATTAAGGCTTTATTTATTTTGCTGTGGATTTGTTTGGGGGTAAGGATGTGGTTTTGTCCTCCGCATTTCTAAGAATTGTACAAATCAAAGTGTATTTTGTAAAGGAATTTTACTACCTGTTTAATAACTTTTTAAAAGGTTCTAGTATTGCATCATGGGACTATGTACATGGCAGGTCTTTTCCTTCACGGATGAACAAAGAACATATCCAAGCAATACTTAGTAACGTTAATGGCAGTTGCCATCCAAAAATCCCTTGTGCATTTTAAGCAATGGGATCCAGAAAAGCTAGTCTGCTTGAAACATTATTTAAAGACATGGGGTTTGGACACAGACCCACACAAGCTGTTTAGCAGCAGATTACTCAGACTGTATCAGTTTTCCTTAACCTTCTGGCTGCCTACGACTATAATTTTAAGTTGTTTTTATCCAAAAGCAGAAAGGGATGGAAAGCAAATCAAGATCATGCGTAGAGGGATGCCTTAGACTGACCACTGTTGGCTCTTTCCTTCACCTGGCTGTAGACGGACACCACTCAATTCTAAGTATCCATGGTAGGACTCAGCCAGAGGCTTTTCTTTTTGGCATTTCATGCTTTGGAGAAGCTTCTTTGCATGCTAATAAAGATGCCAGGAAGACCAGCTGCTCCCAAACAGTTTGCAGGGAGGCAGATATAATTAATTCACAAGTTGGAAGCACATTTGACAGAGAGAATTGTTTTGTTACCC
This sequence comes from Rhinoptilus africanus, assembly GCA_013400135.1. Classification (NCBI taxonomy): domain Eukaryota; kingdom Metazoa; phylum Chordata; class Aves; order Charadriiformes; family Glareolidae; genus Rhinoptilus; species Rhinoptilus africanus. The sequence goes on from VXBO01007967.1 coordinate 210,876, forward strand.
CCAAACAATCGAGAAGCTCATGTGTGAAATGTACATGCAAGTACATCTGCTGTCACTTAAACCCCATACATTTACACCACCCTAACTGAAGACACTATAGTCAACTCTCATAGCTAGCCATGAAGATGATTTGCAGAATAATCTAAATACTGCTGTGCAAGGAAAAGCTTGATCAATAGGCCCCATAACTTAGAAGGTATGAATTTATGTTACTGTAATGGTATGTCCAAGAACATTAAGACCAACCAAAGTCTACCCAGTCGGCCATGTTTACCAGGGCCTTGGCCTTGTTTGGGTCATCACAATCATGACTTCCACCAAATTTAGTGCCCAATACTCACAGCCATAAGACTAGGATTAATTAAGCATTTTTTTCCCTTGCTTTTTCTTTTTTTCAACCATATTCCCATAAACTTGTCACCCATTTGCATACATTTGAACAGTTTGCCTGACTATAAGGCATCTGCACTTTTATGTTCATTTCCCCGACATCTGGAGTGCTATAAATTCAATGCTTCCCTTATTTTTTTCTTTTTATCTCTTCCCCTCTCCCCCAAAGAAGTATTGGCAGTAGCACAGATCAACCCAGTCACATTCAGATCCAAACTCACTGGCAATTTCCAAGCTTGAATGACTCAAACCAAACCAAAAAGTTACAGAGTGGTGGAAAAAACCCATCAGTAGTGTCCCTGTAAGGAAAAAGCAGCGCTACCATTCCACCACCACAAGATTCAAAGGAAAGTACTAACAACGAACAACTCCAGAGCTTAGATAAATGGCTAAAGTTGCCTCAGGGCACTCTGGAAGAGAACACCAGGGCACATATGACCAGCTCTCACTCACTTCTGCTACCTCCTTGCTGGGTATACAGGAGTTGATACCAGCACCCTGGGGAAAAACATGCCCCAGGGCGGCTCTGGGCTGATCAGTGAAGTGATTCAGCCTCCTTCCATCTCTCCCTTGAGACTACTAGACAGGTAAGGGATCACCACGCCAGTGAGTGGGGGGGTACTGGACATCACAGAGTGAGCGTGAAAGCCGTACATTCACTTAGGGGCATGTTTGGAGTAGTTGAGCACCCAAAAGGGACATATGAGAACCACCCTGCAAATCTCCAAGGTATTGCAACACACAGTGCAAACGTACAATTAAGTTTTGCAAATCTGGCCAGACACCAAAGGCTCTGGAAGTTGGCTGAACACAAAGTTCCCTGATTCTTCCCCTGACTCTCAGCTTTCCCTGCAGACGGAATCAAAAAGTACAGATAATACTAGGCTGCTCGTTCTTCTGTTGCCCGTACACTGATATATTTGTCTTGCTCCATTGGGACAGATGAAATAAAAGCAAGGAAAACAGGGCCAGCCTGGTGTCTGTTGAGGGATCATCTCTTACTAACCAAGAAATGGCAAAATCCTCCCAAAGGTTCTTTGGGGAATATACATTCTGTCCTGCGTTTTTACTGTAATTGTGTTAATCCAATAGATTTGCTAAGCAGTAAAGCGTTAACTGGCATGGCTGAGGAATGTCTATCGGGTAATGTGTCTGCATGGGAAGAGGGCTGAAAAGGCAGTTTACATAAGGGCGTGGACCATATGTGACAAAGAATACATTATAGTATATGTTTCCTTCATGGTAAAATATGATGAGGTAATGGGGAGCAGGGTTAAAAGCTAAAGAGACCATATTTATGCGTCAAGTTCAAGGGGTTGTTTTAATTTCTAGACCCGATCAATGATGACAAACTTCATCTCTGCTTCTGAACATGCTTCGATAGCCTGGGAGGGGGAACTAGCGTGTGTCCAGGCAGCGTGCATTTCTGTGCTGGACTGCTTTTATTCTCTTAAGCTGGCATTTTGAGTGGAAAGCGTGGTGCCCAGCATGACAGAAAAGGCAAGTGGAGAGGGGAAAAGAGTGAGGTTAAATTGCGTGGAACTAACCATAATGAAAAAATTGGGGGCTAAACCAAACCTGCAGCTATTTTGCCTATCACTCACCTACACATCTTCCCTTCATCTAAGAAATCACTCATTTGATCCGATGATTGCCTTTACAAGCTGCAGGGTGCATCAGGGGAACACTTTACCAGTTTCATTTTCTCTCCTGCTGAGTTACGCTACCCACAGCCTCCAGGATCACAAAGGATACGAGAGCCCACGGCTTTTTCTTTGGTCGTTTTTTTTTTTTGCTGTTGTTGGCTGCTTTCACTGCTATGGCTCAAGTCCTGTCAGCAGAAGCTTTGCAGCGGATGCACAGGGAACCTGCCTAACGTGTTACAAACTGACACAATTCCAGCAGTAGCCAGTGGTCTCACATAATGCAGTTATTTTTTCCAGGCCTGTTTTCTTCTTCCAGCTGAGTTCCCAAAAGGCAGCAATGCTTTAATGGACCCACACAGTGAAAAAATGAGCAACAGCAGCATCCAAAAGGCTTTTGTTCATTATTGCATCCAGCCCTTCTGGAGTGCTCAGATGAACTGGAGGGCAAGCTTGGCTAACATTTCCTGACTGAAGTACTGAGAGAGCCTGACTCAAAGATCTCACATGTCAGAGCGACTCTGCTTTCCACTATGCTACTTAAAATCTAATACAAAATGAGCATATCGATGTATGGGGGGTCTCTCTAAGATACCTGCCCTCCCTCCCCTCCCTGAGGACACCTGGTCACCTCCAAAGATGAAAAGACAAACCTCTAGGCTGCCACACACACTAAGGCTTTTGAAAAGCACGAGGAAAATTTGGGCCAGTAATACAGTGTGATGCCGCTTTGCCACTCTAACAGAGGAGATAATCCTGGAGATAATCCAGGGCTCAGGACTGTCGGTTTTTTGAAGCAACCTACAAGGATCTTCATTTTCAGTAGGATCTAAACTTCTGACTCTGGAAATCTCTGCCAAGAGGTTTTCAAATCCACATTGACCAACATTACAATAAGCTATTTCCACCACCTATAGAGCTCTGGCTTGTAGCCTGGCCAGCAGCTCAGGACAAAGCCTTGTCCATGCTGGATACAAGAGGCAACCCGAGACACAGCCAAGGTGCGAGCTTGCTTGGTCCACACAAAGCCTCACTGAATTCAAAGCCAGTAATGGAGATATCAAAGGTTCCCACTGGCACAGCTACGCTGTAAGGCTGCCCATTCCATGCCTCTTTCCGTCTCATCAGAAAAACAATGTTGAAAAAAGCCTCTTAATTCCTCTGAGGCTCCATACATGCCGATACCTACAAGCCATGCGTACAATCTCTCTCCCCCGTTGACTCTTCTGCCTCCCCCAGCTACGGCACAAAGCTCCAGATGAGCAGCTTCAATTAGTTGAACAATGATCTTGGAAGTAAAATATTTCCCTCCTTGCCACAAATCTTTATAAGTAGCGAAATGAACACCACAACGTGCCTTCTTCCAACAGCTGGAAAATTATGGTCTGACTGAAATGACATCATTCTGTTTTCCTATGGAATTTCTGTGCTGTGAGATTTCAGGGAGAAACTGTGTGGTGACTTGAGGTGGGGTGGGAGACAGCGTTGTGATGAAGTGGGCAAACAAAAAAAAAGGTGAAACTGTCTTAAATAGGCCTTACTGCAAAATAAATGTTTACAGAAAAACTGGAAAGATTCCTTAAAAGCAGATCAGGCAGGCTGTTCTTTGGCTTATAGCCAGTCCTCAGTTCCAGCCTTCAAGAGCCCTGTCCTAGCTCTAGCGTACGATATTATGTTTCTCAACATCTTATATTGTTCTTCCCCTCTGTCTAATTACACCACTAAAAAAAACATATGGAAGATACACCCCAGTGAGGAAATACTTCTGTCAGAGCAACACTGCAATCCGAGCAGCTTTTCAAAGGAGACAGCACTAAATCTATGCCCTTAATCACCTGCTCGGTTGTGGATGTCATCAGAAGGCGTGTGACCGCAACCTACACTGCAATCCCCTTTATCGCACAGAGGTCATGTGGAAAAGAAAGGTTTGGTCCTACCAAGACAAATCCCAAAATGTGACTCTGGACCAGAAAAGACAAGACTGCAAAACATTTGATGGTAACAGAGTCAAAAACTGAATTTGGCCAGTTGGTGAGAAGAGACACAACTGCCAACTTCTATCAAGAACTGGCAAGTTCAGGTTTTCATTGTCGTGGTATTTAGAGCTGTAAGCTTTGTCTAATCTCTACACTCAGCTTTGGTCAACATTGTCAAAAAAAAAAAAATTACACTTTTTTTCCCCTGATTTGCTTTTTAATTCCTTACCATGCCAGGGGCTCAGGCACAGTAAGATAGCCAGAGCTATCTGATTTTCACTGTCTGGTCCAACAGGCACCAGTATTGTTAAAAGTTTGGTTACCTTCACTGAAAGTTTCTCGAGCACAATTCTCAGTAGTACTCAGTGCAATTCAGTAGTGCAATTTGGCACTCCACAGATGGATCAAAAAAAAAAAAAATCACTGAAACCAAAGAGAAATTCTGAATTGCCCTTGGTGATCACTGTTTCGCTATAAACTACCTACTTACTCCAAATCATAGCTGTGGGAAACCATCAGCAGCACTGGTGCTGACTTCAGGCAGTAATCAGGCTGAACGTGAAAATCAGAAATGAAAAAGAGCTTGTGAATAACAGAAAGACAAGACATCTTTGCTGAAATTCCTCTTCTGTTTTAACTCCTAGAGAAGGCCTTGAAAAATCCTCTCAGTGCTCCAAAAACACCCCAAACGTCTTTGATAGCGCTGGTTCCTACACGTTATCTCTTACTTCTTCCCCCTGCCACCTCCTCCACCCCCCCCACCCCCGATTTTTCTTATTCTGCTGAATAATTGCATAAACAACCCAGGACCGCATAACTAAAAAGTCAAGATGTATGTTAAAACTTCCCCCAAACCAGGGATAACATTCACCTTGCAAAGTTTTCTACATTCTTTTTTTGTTATGCAAATGAGTGAACATCATATATTCAAACCTGAAATTCCATACTTCATTTGTTAACTTTTCTTGCTGTTATTTATAAGCAATTCCACCAAATTACTAACTCTCAATCGCTGCATTTAGTGGGGTCAAGAAGAAAGAGCACTGAAGGTCTACCTTCAATACTTCGACAATGAAGAACAAAATTGATGTATAAATGTGCGTATCACTTTAACGTATCCAGCCCTATATATAAACATAATTTTGCGTGATTTATATCCCTAATTAGATTCCCATGGCAACATTCTTCAGCTAACAATGTGTATCATAATCACCTTTTCTTCATACAAATGATTTCCTTAACTTTGCATGCATAACTTAGCAGCTTTTATTTTTAAAACTCATGTTAACAGTTTCTCTCTTGTTACCAGTAGGGGTGCTATGATAAGAAACTAATTTGCTGTAAAAATTACTCATTTGTCAAATAAGCATTAAAATAATTGTTCCCCTTTTGACTGTTACCCTGCTGTTTCCAGTCATTTTCAAAAACTAAATTATTTACTCATTTGAAAGTTCAGCTGTGCATATTTTAATTGATATTCCCTCATAGGACTCATATTGTTAATGACAATAATTAACCCGAAATGGCTGCTAAATAATTATGCTGAAAAGACACGAAGTATTTGTGCAGAAAGTAAAATCAGCATTTGAGAAACCATCAAAACGTACAACTTTCCTATTTTATGGCAAAGCATAGTAATAGTTCATAATCAAATTAAGGATGAAAAGGAAAAATGTAGATTACATGCTTTGATGCAGAATACTTTATGTTTCCAATATAGTGTGGTATTCTAGCTAACAATGAGTACTCAGTCATTTTAATAAATCCCTAGTACTGCTATTCCAGATAGTAATATAAAGTATTCTCATGAAGTCAGTGCAGTTAGGAATGGGGTAAACTATCCATTAATAATATTTCTCTGCCATCTATCTATTGCATTTCATTCCAAGGAATCAGACCCTTGGAATAATTTATAGCTGATGGAATTAATGCTGAAGGTTTTCTTCTGGCAAGCATTGTTGATTTCAATGATGATAGCTAAAAGCTATTCAGATCCAGCTTCTTGCTCTGGACACATCACAGGCCAGATGCATTACCGACCTATCGTTTGTGTAACCATTTATACCAGCACAAAAACGATATCATTTTTGATTTAGCTCCTTTGCTAGGCGATAGTGCGAGTTACGGGGGAAGCAAGCTCCGTACACACTGCTAAATAAAGAGACAGGATAGGTTCACCTACATGGGAACCAATCTGAGTTAACTAAGGATGTGATTTTAATGTGGGTTTCTATATAAAGCTATATTGAGCCCATGTGGACTCACTCATTCAGAATTAAAATAGCCCTAATTCACTTTAATCTAATTCACTTCCAAAGACCACAGAGGGGTTTAAAGTTGTTTAATCTATTTGAACAGCTCATTTGAATCCACATGCCTGAGTGTCCCCACAGACACGCACACAAACAAAAAGCCAATAAAGCAGTAGAGAGGTTAAGAGTATGTTGTCAGAAAGTTTTACTTCATGGCTTTTTGATGGAAAACTTGGTTTTCAACTATACAGACTCTTTGAAGGTGTTGACATCGAGTGTTCCTAAATTTCAGCTGGAAACTAAATCCCCTTTCTAAAAGGCGCCCTGAACTGCTCCTGCAGTGCTCCTTGGTTGAACGTCACATATCCCCACAGTCTGCAGTCTGAGCAGTTGGCCCAACACACCGTAGTCAGGGACAACCAAGGTGCCAGATAATCCCAAGCACATCAGACGAAAAGTATTCTGGCTCCAAATCATTTTTACTATTTTAGACTAAACCAATTAGGCCTTTTATTTGCTATTGAAAATTCAAATCCCCCTACCCCAGATGAGTCCTACCTGAAAAGGCTTTTCCAATAGCTCACACCAACAGAGCATCCCCAGATTGAAGGTTTAGGTGGTACTTGCAAGAAAACCAAACACTTGTCATCTATTTGGAGAACACCCACTGTATCACCTGTGCCCTAAGCTTGCTTAAGAATAAGGATGCGTCTGAACTCACAGTTTAAGAGTCACCAACTCCTGACATTTTGCTCTTTTTAAGAGGAAAGAGCAGGCTTGAAGGAGCAACTGGGTCTCTGCTCGCAGGCCTAGGGGTTGTTGGCAACAACTCTCTTGTTGTCAGAACTCTGTAGCTGATACACATGATTGAAGATTGGTCATATTCCTGCTTCTGGAAAAGTGTTGGGATTCGTAAGAGCAATTGATTTTCTATCAGTGTTTTGAAGGCTTGAGGAGCAAGCGGATGGCCCACCTCACAGGAATGTCATGGATTAAGCATAGACGTGTTGCCAATTTTGAGTATTTCAGTGTAAAGTTCCCCCTCTTATAATCAAAGGAATACGTGAGACTTTTAAAGCAAGTGAATTTCCATTCTTTGCTGTAAAGGAAAGCAGAAAATTCTCAATTGAGTGAACTCCAAAGGTTAAAAAAAAAAAAAGTGCATATTTTTAAAAAAAGTCGGTGCTTTTGAACAAGTAATTCTGAATTTTTGCATGCTTTCAGTTAGTAAAACGCTTCATTACAGCAATTTAAATACTCCTGGTCGGAGAATGTTAATATGAACGCATCTGTCTTATTCACTTAAATTGCCTCCGCAATTCTTATACGTTTTCACATGCACCTCTGGGGTTTTGCATGTGTAATCAGCAGCGTTCAGAACTCAAGCATGCCTCTCTGAAAGTTTGGCTCATTTAGAGCCACCTTCCATATCTACTAAGTTACATTTTGGATTTTGAAATTTAAGACAAATAGCCAACAGATGAAGAGCATATTTATGAAAAAAAAATTTCTTTTAATTGCTCAATCTATTGCTGTCTGAAAAATAAGTGCACAAGCTATTACTGGCACCAGATGACTCCCAGTTTTCCCTGGCCAGCAAAGCCGCATCTGCAAGTTCAATGAGATCAGTAAACAGTGTAGGTTAAGTAACTGGTTACTAATATTTTCCTTGAGCTACAAAACTTTTAAACAAACAACAACAACAACTGTGACTGCAGTAACCTTCCAGAGGTTAACAGCATGCAGGTGGTCAATTTGAATTAAATGCAAAACAGACGCCTGTGGCATTATAAACTGAAGATCTTGGTTAAGTTCGCTTCAGGAATTGGGTCTTCTTTCTCAAAAGTCTCAATGATACAACACATAAATGTCAAAACGACAAAAAAAAAAAAAGGAAGTATGTCATAGACTAAGCATTTTAATGCTTTTTCTGGCTCACTTTTGCAGGCTGAACTGTCTGTGTTGACCACATTTGATGGCATCAGTACTCAGAGTGGCTGTGTGCATGAGTTTTTAATAGCTGAAATAAATGGAGATGGCCTATCAAGCAACCAAACTGTGCTGTGGGCTTGTATTTTAAACCACTGGTATAATACATGTTATACTTTATTTATGATGCCACTTTGCTGACCTTGTGAGATAGCTCTAAGTATTGGTAATCAGATATTGAACTAGGAAGAGGTTCAAATCCAGCTAGCAATGGTATAAGTAATGATCAGAAAGGATAACTCATATCCTTCCAGAGGCCTTTTTGAATGCAAGTCTCTCGATCTATTCCTAAGCAGGCAAGTATACCTAATACCACTGGTGACCTCCAAGAAACCTATTTGGAAGGTCCCCCATAATAAGCCCAGATAAGCCCAGTGGTAAGAGCTGAGAACTCTCGCGCCCAAGAGAGACGTTTTCTCCAATGTCATTGAGAGGGGCTGTGAAGGGAAGCTGCACTGCCAGGGACTCCTCTTCGGAGACTAAGTAAAGGTTCCCAGGGTGGTTCCCAAATACATTTAAACTGTGAAATGTAACATAAGTTTGGCCCCCAGCGGGCAAAGCCTGGTAGAAAAGTTGTTACTGGAATGCAAAACAAAAACAGAGGACAAACACTGAGAAGTCCTTCCTCTGACATCAAGCTTTGGGTAGTCCACGGCACAAAGCATTTGCTTTAAGAGCGTTTAGTAAAATGTTTTTCAAAGCCAAGCACTCCCTTTTGGGATCTCCTGCTCCAGAACCAGCCTATCCGAGCAAGACAGTTGTGAGCAAGCTAATGCCCAACACCCACAGGCACACACAGTAGCTACCGCAAGGAGCAAGGGACACAAGCAGAAAATGTAGGACCGCGACTTGCCATGTATATGTACACCAGCTGGCACTTGGACTCCCTGGAAACTCACCAGCAGTTCTGAAACTTGACACTACTCGGAGATACACATTCAAGTTGAGTGGCTGCCAGTAAATAAATACAAAATCTGTTGTCAGGGTGTTGCGTAATGATGAGCTCCTTAAAGCTAGTAATACCCATTCCCTGATGAAGCAATATCCCTCTAGGTTCAATTGCGTCTCAGGCTGCAATATAACCTCCCAGCCTACAGTAATACATCTAAACAGAGGGCAGAAGTCACAGGTGGCTCCGGCACCCTCGTGTACAGCAGCGTGGTGCCTGTGAGCTCAGGGCACACAGCATCTAGACGTCTTCCAGTGGCTACTTTAAAAAACTCAGTGGAAAGAGTAAGGTTAGAGTATCATCCCGTTGTCATTTATGTAAGATTCACAAAGCGGTTCCTTAGTCGTGCTGCTTATGAAAGACACGTTTCCTCAGCACACATGTCCTACACCCTCACCGAGGATCCCTCCGTCATTGCCCCCACACAGGCCGGTACATGCTGGGGCTAGACCAGAGCTGCACGCCTGCACAACACCTAGATGTGTTTTTCCCAGCTAGCCAAGCTGGGTGGCCAAACCTAGGCACGGAACGGCTGAGCTCCAGCTGTAACCTTCCCATTACTGGTGGCACCAGTTGTTGCCTCTTCTTTCCACACAGCCAGAAGTTTTCAGAAAACTTACAGGAGCTTAATCACCTCCATAAAATGTGGTTTAAATTGGCCAGTTCAGAAATTATTAGGGAAAACAAACACCCTACCAAGCTTTTAACACAGTTGTGATGTCTCGTACTTCAGCAAACGCTTAGCCAATTGTGTGAACAATTAAACGCTCTAAAAATTCTGAACCTCTTAAAATGCAGATTAACCTGTGCTGCAATAAATGCCCGGCATTATCCTTTCTAAGAACACCTCTGTTCTTGCCATTTATTTGCTCTGTGTGCCTCAAATTTCAGCTGGAAAAAACAGGGAACTGAGATGCTCCTCCAAAAATAAGCAGCCCTCTTAGCACCAAGAAATTGAAGGAATAAGGTTTTGCGTCTCACCTGAAGCAACGGAGACCCAGTTTCTTAATGATACGATGATTGCGTTACAAACGGCAACTTCAGCTTCAGCTCCAAGGCAAGAATGTGTAGCGACGGAATTCATGATGGAAAGGAGTATTTTTCAGCCTCTTCAGCCTCGCCTTGCATTACCTGCAAGTGATACGTTACAGAACTGAATGCCAGAAAAGTGCATTTTAGAATAAAAAGTATAGTGTTTCATAATTTGATTTAAATCAATTATACCATCTCTCACTGGAACGCTCATGAGCTTCAGAAATAAAATATATAAATGAAACCAGCTGCTCTGGATACTCTTTCTGGGGTAGATTTCACTTGAACTCAATCAGCTTTCTTCTGCAGCACATTATTGTCATGCAGCATCAGAGTGGAGAGCACACAGTGCTGTATGAGTTATTGCAAGGTAACCAGTTATGGTTACAAAAATGCAGAAGATTAAAATTCTTTCCTGCAATGGCTGGCGGAACCCTGAGGAATGAATTAATTCCTCTGGGGCTGACAGGGAAACTGAGGTAGTTATTGGCATCCCAGCAAAATCCATTAATTTATAGCTATTTACTACATCACATAATCTTTCTGATTTGTCTCAGTCTGTGCCCAACAGCATGGAGGTCTACAGCGTTTGGGATGAAGAATAATTACAACTGGAGAAGCACATCCAACCAAAGCTCCGTGTTCTTTAATCTGCAAGTATAATGCATGTGAAGATTTTGGCATCACTCTTAAAATGATTGTTTGTAACTAAATACCGTATCTCAGTGCTTAGATACCACGATGAGTGATCTTTTCATAAATCAGAATAAATATATAGGGCAAAATCCTGGCTCTACTGAACTCAACGGGAGCACTGCCAGCCAGTTTAAGGGAGCCAGAGTTTCATGCACAAGTTTTTCAGCAGTCCAAGCTGTCCAGTGCTTTGGTTGCTCTTTTCAGTATTTTCAACTCCATTTCTCATCCAGCCCTTTTTTCCCATCCAGCATCTGCAGTAGCGTTGTGCTGAGATGCAACTGCACACTGAACGCCCAGCCAAAAAAAGGTAATACAAAAATATCCTCTGTTAAAATAAGGTCCAATTCCAGCCTCAGCTGACAAAAGCAACCTCTATCTTTGATCACTCTGCCAGGCTGCCCACAGCCTTCACTCACGAAGCATTGGCCTGTTTTAAGGCTGATAAAAGACTGTTCATTTTAGAAGGGTGACAGATGAGCTTAGGACATTCCAGGCCAGAACAGAGTTAGTGATGTGATGACAGCCTTTACTCTCCATTTCCCTGCTTTTGTCAGTTTGAACCAAACCAAGCTTTCCTCACTTTTTCCTCCCCTCACTGGAAAACCATTCTTCCCCGACATCTTCAAAAAGAGTCAGAATAAATCAAGGCTGACTGCGCTCTCAGGCACTTCTCTGTGAAGAGAAGTGAAGTCTCAACAGGGTTCTGTGGCTTCTCTGCAATGGCTCACGCTTCTGCGCCCTCCGATACATCTTTATAGATCAACTGCTCAGTTTTCTTGAAGCGCTGCGTAGATGGGTGGCAAAACTGATAGCTCTGGGCGTAACTTCTCCTCTGACACATCCCTCCTTGTGCAAATCTGCTACCAACACGTAATGAAACAAAACTTTAGGGAATACCTGCATCCTCCGAGTCTATGCACGTAGAGTCCCCTGGGCTCTCTCTGTACCCTGTGGGATGAGACAGACTCCTGCATGGAGAAACCTATTGGGTTTCTGCTCTGAAGCATGCCCAGGAGCAGTCCTCAAACACTCTTACAAAAATAAGTGGTCTGTTAACTTAAGCAAGGAAGCAGTGGCAGCAGAAGCAGGCAGAGGGCTCTAAGTACCACCACCACCACAATCTCTAATATTTTTTTAGAGTTCATATTATTTTAGGGTACCTTTTGAAAACACACAGAGAGAAAACAAAGGAAAACTCTACCTTTATCCCTTTTTTCAAGCTTTCTTTAAAGAAACAATAATTTTCTGATACAGCTGCTCATGTATCTTCTCTTAGCATATTATCCAAGTGTCCTGTATTCCTCTGTAGACCTACACATGTGAGTTTCCTCCAAAGTAAGTAAATATCTTATTTTGCAGCTAGAGAACTGAGACAAAGAATCTGTCTTCCTAAAGACACAATGGCACCCCATATCTGAAAAGATGATTTCTACAGCTACAGTGTGCTTAACTTTCACTGAATCTAGTAATTTAGAACACAAAAGCAGATTTCATATGCAATAATTAGCGACTAAGAAGAGTCGAGTGAAATAATGACTTATTCACCCAACAGGCTAACAAACTCTGTTTGCATTAATATACTTAAAGACTTGTATTTCTAAGTAGTCAATACCAGAAATGTGTTTGTACAGGATTAACAATGTCAAATTAATATGTATGAGAAGACAGCAGCTTCTATAACTTGATGATAAAAACTAAAATGAAGATATAAAGCCAAATGTTCCTGTGAATGAAGAGAGAAAAGAAGGAGGGAACAAAAAAAAAGACTGAAACAGAGGAAAAAGGAGCTAATGGTCTCTTTATCAAGAGGCAAAACAAGTTAAAAAGGTGATTCAGTTCCTTTGCCTAAGCAGAATGAAAATGCAGATCCTATTGTTAGAATATTCAAAGTAATCACTAAGAAACCAAATCATTTTGGACAAGAACGGATTATTACTAAAAATCCTCACTAAAGAACAAGAAATTTTTCAAAGACTTAAAAAACATTTGAGAAATTTGAGGACGTCCGTAAATAGGTGAAATATTAACAATAGGAAACTACTCACTTGTGAGCAGACTCCTTGATGGGCTCACGTTCTTTGGCACATTCACCTGATGTCCCCATATGGCACAGTGACCTCAGCATCCCTCATTTCTTTACCACTACTCAAAAATCTTACAAAAAGAGCTTATAGCAAAGTATGTCAACAGCGGTGGTGTTGTGGTGTATTTTAAGTAACATTTCCTTAAATGAAAAATGGAAGTGTGAGGTTGACTCCCAACAACAACATCATAGACAGGGGATGCCTGAAATGCGCATCTGACCTACTAACCCCTGTAAGACAAGGCAGGCTGAGTGAAAGTGGAAAGAGGGTTCCAAGAAACGAGCTTCAGGTTTTCAGAAACAAAGACACAAGTCAAATGTCTCCTGGAAACTACCTGAAATTTAACTGCAGGGGTCTACAAACTCTGTCTTGTTAAAACAACACATTCAACAGCTGGGAGCACTACCCCATCCAAAGCATATAAAAAAAATTAGCTTTGGATAGATGTGAACCTCTCCCTCCAAAATCCCATTTTATTCCAAATTTCAGCACTGGACATTTTGCCTTTCACAGTATCTAAGGTAAATACTCCGCTGGCTTGAGGGAGCTATGAGCTGTCATTTAGGAGACATCCTTTTCAGCGGTGGAGATGGTATTCAAGGACCACACGGTAGTAGGCAGTGCCACTGAAAATATTGTATATCCTTAGAAAACATCAGCCGAGCACTGGGGAATACAGCCAAAACCCTAAATGCAGAGGAATAACCACTCCTAAAACCACCACATGGATTTCATGTCCCATCAGTTTCCTTAAGTCTAAAACAAGATATTGAACTTCTGTTTCTTCTGGTCTGCGGAATAAACAAGAATTAAGCTGTCACCCATTTAGCCAAAGGACCTGCAAGACTTTATCTGACTGTAAAAGCAATCCCCCCTCTCTCAGAAGACAGAGCATTACAGAAATTAAATAAGATCATGAGTGCTTTCAGTATGTCTCTGTAGAAGTAACAGGTGAAGATTAGCCAAGATTAGCCATAAACAAAGTCATGTTGATGGGACTACTCTCTTGTCTTACCAAAGAAAGGACTAAAGCTGATGCTTAGAGCTCATCTGGGACCTATAGGAAAGCCCATGAAAAAAATAACACAGATTTATCCTTGTATTCCTATATTCCTCCCTTCTGTCATTTTTTAAAATTCATTTATTTACTCTTTCTTTTTCTCAGCCTCCAAGATACAGAGAAGCAGATGCACTCCTCTGAACCCCACGCTTCAATATTCACCAACCACCACTGAAAACTGCGCAAAGCATTTCTTGTGCCCTCAGGAAGCTGATGAAATTTGAAAAGAAAGCAAGCACACAACTTTATTGAGGTCGGCGCAAGCCCAGAGACTTCCAAGTTGCATGTCGCTGTTAATCAAAGTGACTGTGCCAACATGATTAGAATACCCACAAAGCCAAGCCAATCAAGCAGCTAACTGAGGGAGACCACGGAGCAGATAGCAAATACCACTGGAGTTGTACATTGTCTCAAAAGATTATCACTGCAGTTGTTCAAACTCTTGTGACCAACAAGGGATTCCAGTGACTCATTGCTATTGTGTTTCTGCAGTTCAACATTATGTCCCATGCATATTCTGGAGCTCCATAGCACCACATGTGTATAACAATGTGCTGCACTTCATAAAATATCTTTGCGGTAAAAGAAGGGCCAAAAATATTCGTACAATAGCAGAATGCCAACTGAGCACTGGACTACATTAGAGCAACTCATTGGGTGCCATTCCAAAACAGCATCTGCCATGGCCCCAGGAAGTAGCATTTTAAAAAAATTTAAAATAAAATACGAGATTTTTTCTGAAAGATCACAGCTTTTAACATACCAAGGAAACTTCAAGAACAAATTAACATATGACTCACCTCCCTGAGGTCTAGCCCATGGTTTCATTATCAGTCAAGCAGAATCCATTGTTGCAAAAGCAGTTCAAAGTGGCCACTCCATCCATGTGCCACGCTGGATGCACAGCAAGTCTTTATGTATATACATCTTCGTTAAAAAAGGAGGAAGACAGGATAACATTTAAAAAGAAAACAAACAACCCCTTCCACACTGGAGCTGGAAAGGCCAGGAAAAGCCCATAACATCAGTAAGGGCTAGGAAAGAAGATGGTAATTTTTCAAACACTCTTAAAACTTTCCCAAGAAAATGATGGCCTGCAGCTGGGGCACACCAATCAGCTGCTCTGGCAAAGGTCACAGAAGGAGAGATCCCCTGCTAGTTCAACAGCAGCGATTTCTTAAATAATCTTGAAACAACGAATAGCATGTGAACACTTCTCTCCCTGCAGGTTTCAGACAGAAAAATAGGGCTCACATCTTAACTGCCATTGTCCTCCTGAAAGTATTACTTCAGAGCATTCTCTTCACATCAGAGGAATGAGGCGTGCTGAGTGAAAACAACAGGCTTAATTGACAACCTGGAAAGGAATCATGGAGGAGTCCCATCCAAGAGACAACGGTTTGGGCTCCTGCCACAACTAAAGAGGCAGATGTAACTTCTGACACTGACAAGTGCTGAGTGTAATATCTGATGAAGGTAAGAGATAACAGGGAAACCCTTTATACATCAATCATGTCATAGAAAGAAGGCATCACGCGCAGTAGGAACCTAGGCTAAGTTAAAGGTTAAAAGAAGGAATCATGACATTAGGTTTTTCCTTGGATAACTGGGGGGAGGGAGGGGGTCTTTATTTTCTAATTAAACAAAGTCCTGATAGAAAACTGCATGTGCAAACAGAGGATGCTCTAACATTAGATTTGGTGTGCCAAAGGGTGGACGAGCAGCGGGGGGAGCCCTGCAGAGGAAGGACAAGACTGTAGGAATGCTGGTCCTTTCCCTCTTCCTCCCAGCTGACAGTGTGACAACGGAGCCTCTCCACGTTGGGCAGGGACTGCACTGAAAACATTCACACTCTTTGCTCTCCTGTTTTCACAGAACGGCTGCGGTTAGAAGGGACTTTTGGAGATCATCACGTCCAACCGCCTTGCCAAAGCAGGTTCACCTAGAGCAGGTCGCACCTTGAGTATCTCCAGAGAAGGAGACTCCAAAACCACTATGGGCAGCCTGTTCCAGTGCTCTGGCACCCTCAAAGTAAAGAAGTTTTCTTTTTCCTTCTCAGAGCCCTGCACTGGGCTAGCAAACAAGGTATGAGGAGCCTTACGGGCAAGATGCACAGCACACGCAGGAACCAAGCCACCGCAGAATGCTATCGTCCACATGGGTCTTCCCCTCAACAAGGAGTCCTTTCTCTGTTTGCATGCCAAGTACCAAGACAGCAGTTTATGACTTCCACTCTCTTGTGGACATTCACATGCCTGGTGTGGTAACTATTTTGCCATCACTGCACTATCAAAAAGCCTAAAATCTCCCACATTTTGTGGTGAGAATCCTGTTCTCCATGGTAGGTCTTGAAAAAAAACGTATGTAGCTAAAAGGATGGATATATAATAGAGTGGAACTTCACAGCCTCTTTGTGGTCCCCCACTAACAAAGAGACAGAGCATCCTGCTCACAATGCTCCACAAAAGCCTCCAAAATATAAAAAGCTTAAAGTGAACTTCTCAAACGTTAAAGCATCACTGGAGTTTACCATGAAAGGTGCACTGCGCATACATATAGCACAGAAACCCTGCAACACACAAAGCTCTCTACAGATATTCAAGACACCCTTTCAACTTTTATTCACTTAAGCAAAACATCACTGAAGCAATGTTAATCCTCTTGTTTACAGTTACACCCACGAAAGAAAGGGAATTCACAGCTCAAGATCAAACAGATACACTAAAGGGAGCTATTTAACATCACTAAGGATAGCATCCTATAATTACTGTATCGGAGAGGTTGGATCTTTCAACACAGGTTTTGCTTTAAGAAAAGAGAAATAGGGAACTTCATTCAGCTCTGTTTCTGCCTCAGCCTCATACCTAGTTTCAAGTTAAAACTAAGTAATAACAGCAAGTACCAACTTACCAACCATTGTTTCAGGAGTTCAGATCACCAGAAAACTGCATGAAAGAGGCAACACAGCTAAAGCAACATCAAAAATACAGACAAACCAAACGCAGCTACACACCCAAATATGAGTATTTTCACCTTTACACCTGCAAAGCACAAGCATTGTCAAGAACATGTTGAAAACTGGAGGAGGATTCTTGAGGAGCTCTGTACAAACATAACCCTTGACGGTAAGACCCTGAACATCCTTCAGTCGATGCGCAAGGTCTTGTTAACCTCCACAGAGCATTTTTTGGGAAACATGGGTGCCTGCTTTTCTGAAACTGCATTCACAGTACCATCAGAAGGTGTTTTTTCCAAGCAGCCTTAGCCTCAGGAGGTAAAGTGTCTTAGCTATCTAAAACAGATGTCCAGAAATGTAGACAATCCAAATTTGGGACCTTTTGTGACATCAAGAGCATTTCAATAGAAGCTAGGTTTGGTACTTCCATTCTTGGTGGCAGGTCTAGGTTCAAAGTGAACGCCAGACTCCTGTAAATCCTCTAACCTAGTTAAAAAGGAGAAAATCTCTGATTATTCTGTTAAAATTCCCACCAAAGATCACAGTTACTCAATTGCTTTACTAGAAGTCACCACAAGGTCCACAAGACATTTAAATCTCATGAAACCCTTCAATATCAACAGTCTAAATACAACTGCAAGATTCATGGTAATAGAAGATATCTTCACATCTTGATAATCTCCACAAGGAACAAGAAAAATAGAAGGAAGCCTGCTCCTATGAAAACCAGTGGATTTTGTTAGCAACTTCACTCGAATAATCCCTATTGCATTAAAATCCCAGCGACGCAACTCCTCTGTGCCCTTGAGAAACCCCATTCACTTTTCACAGCTGAAGCATTTAAGATCTACAACTTAAAGCAATTGGCTTTTGAATGCAGGTTGCTTCATTTTAAAACATTACTGCTCTTTGATGTTTATCTGTTTAAGAGAGTTTATTGCAGCTAATTCACAGCAGGAATGCCCTGTGGCATCCGCAAAAATTATATTAAAAATATAAAAGGTAAGAAAGGAAAACATAATAATTATATAATCTAATTTTTTATGGCTACACAACAAAAATTAAACCCTAATTTTGTAATGTATATGCATAGAACTATTTCTGACACATACCAAAAGCATGAAGCCATCGTGCACAGGCCTTTTTATTGGAAAGTCTGACAAACTGAAACAGCAAGAGGCCCAATACCATATTAGTTAGGTTTCAACTTTATTTAGAAAATGAGCTGCAAGGATAAGCCAGAAACATATGGATGGAAGGTTGTTATCCGCAAACAGAGTCAATGTGCAAATGGCGTTTTTTGATTTACTAGAAATAATACTACAACTGCTGCAGTCACTCCCCCGCACCACTTACATTAAATTCACTACTGACTAAAAATTGCACTTTTTTGTAATTGCATGTTGCTCCATTGCCTTATGCCATCTGATGGATGTCAGCTGCAACTGCGTGCCCAGGCCAGAAGTGCCATCTGAGTTCTTAGGGGATCCATTGAGCCATGGCAGTAACAGGCTTCACCCCAAGAGTGGCATTTGGGAGAAGTCCCTCTCAACAACTTGAGACACTAGTGGTATGGACTGCTTTGGTGCACATCCCAATTTGCTCTAGGCAATACTGAAGGTGGCCGTAACAACCCTGCAAATGGACTCAGAATCAAACCAAGCCAATAAGAGTTGGAAACTACAACTGTGCCAAGCCCAAGGTAATGTATATTTAATAAAACATAAACATAATTACCATACTTTTATCTTTAACTGTACCTTTTGAGGGCAGAAACTTGAGGTCTACATCTTGAGTTTCTTCCCTAGTAATGAATTTGGTCTAGCTTCAGTACAGATCAACTACGACCAAGTGATCTGTAATTCCTACTGCAAGCACCAAAGAAAAGGTTGTAGATGGCAACACTCAATAGAGAA
The DNA here is from genome assembly GCA_013400135.1 of Rhinoptilus africanus. Lineage (NCBI taxonomy): Eukaryota > Metazoa > Chordata > Aves > Charadriiformes > Glareolidae > Rhinoptilus > Rhinoptilus africanus. The sequence goes on from VXBO01007967.1 coordinate 229,819, forward strand.
ATGCTGTAAAAATCAAATAGTTCTCTGAACAATGCCTTCCACAATAGTGGCAAACAGAGGAACCAGAGAGAGATATGCTATACTACCTAACACTGCAGGTAGAATAAAAATTTGTGGAATCACACTGCAAGGAAGCTATCACAAAGGAAAGCCTCAGCTGACAGATCTCCACTGAGTCACCCCTCTCAAAACAACTCCTCAAACGAGTCCTTCTGAGATGCTTTCTAGGAGCCTGTGGATTAGACTGAATTCTCCTAAAGCCATAAAGTTCTTTTGGCCTTGATGCCTTCACAACGCATCCCCAACTCATTCCACACCCAACTGGAAGATCTGCATTCATGCTATTCCACAGAGCTGGTAAACCTAAATATGGAGAGGTCTTCCACTAAAGGGAAGAGTTTTAAGATTATCTATCCCAGACACTGTGGCTGGGGAAAAAGGTTAATTCCAAAGGATAAATCAGAACAGGCAACAGAGGCCCTACTTGTGCTAAAACGAATGAGGATGGATTCACCAGACGTTCAAAGGTCAGCACTGATCTCACGAGTTTCACAGTCTGAGATCCACATGTTGGGACCAATACGAAAGTCTTCGCAGTTCAAGGAGAGTTAAGAATAAAGACTAACAGTGAGAAAACACACACACACACAAAATCAAAAATACTTTCCCGCAATGACTGAAATTTCAGATGGCAACATAGTTCAACAGAAAAAGGTGATGTGTGTCAACACTCATGGATGTGCTCAGGTATATTCACTAGGAACCTAGATCCTTGAAAACAGAGATAAAACAGCCTTGATTTAAACAGCTTGAGAACGCTGGAGCCTACCTGAGAATCCAGTATTTTCTTATATGATAAACAGCCTAAAAAAACCCACAAACTTTTGAGTACTTTTTAATTTGGAGAGAAACTGCAATGGACTTCCTTAAATTCTTAGCACGCCCTTTTGTTCCAGCACTGAAGACTTCCGATACAGTAAATCCTGCCTCCTAAACAGAAAAAACCAACACAGATGGGTACCTTTCAAAAGAGGGATGCAGAGGCTGAGAATCCTTTGAGGAAAGAATCCGTGATCCAGCTATTGCAGCTAACCCATCAGCCTCATTCTGCTGTTAATATCTAGTCTATCTCCAAGCCAAGCAAAACTGAAATATTTTTCAAAGTCGTCTTCTTTTTTCTAAATCCTCTTCATTTTCATGGCCATCAACTAAAAATGAGACACTCCTCATTTCTAGACACACTGAAAACATTGCTTTCAGACCAAAAACATCCCATAAATACCAAATTTTATGCCCAAATACTCCCTTCTCCAAAATTATGCACGCTGGGACAAACCAAAACAGCCTAAATCATGTCTAAAACTCCAGCTGTGTTTCCTACTGGATAGGCACCTCTGAAGGCCCAGAGCAAGCAAAAGGCAGGTGGTAGGCTTTAAGCTGGCTGAGTACAGCCCCAACCGCACATTTAGCTGAGCGGATCAACAAAAAGACATACTTGCTCTGCAGTTGGGATCTGCAACGGCAATTCCGTTTCCATTCTTGCCTTTGCAGCTGAGATACAGAAGCCTCGAATTGTCCTCTGTCACCATGTTACTAACACCTTTTACTTTTGTTTTGTTAGCTAGGGCTACTTCTGCACAGTGATGTTGCTGACCACATATTTCTGCAGAAAATTAGAAACAAGGAATTTACACATAAACCCGGTTTATATGTACATATTTTCTCTGCTAAAAGCCAACCCAGGCTTGAAAAGAGAAACAAGAAAAATTGCAGGTCTGCTACACTTGATATTGTCTCCTCAAGCAAAGAGGGGAATGAAAAACCCCAAACCTGTATTTCCATTTTTGATGGAACTTCTATTTCATTACCATCACTAAGGTACTCCTCACACATGACAGAGGGAGGGAGGAGAGAGGAAAGAAAAGATTTAATAAATAACAGAGAGGAAAATCCTGATGACGTTAATCTCAACCACAGTAAAACAATAGTTTGAAAGCATGCCAAGGTCTCTCCCTACAGTCTCAGGCTGAAGCCCAGCATCTAGTTCATTTAAGTAAATAAAATATAACGGTGAATGAAAAAGAAAAATAATAAGAAAGATTGCATGAATAATAGAGAGAATGTGAGCACAAGTCCAACCAAATGATGTCAACTATTATTTAATTTTTACTTTGCTCCCTCAGAGAAAACACGAGCAAGAGCAGAGCAGGGGGGGAGCCGGGGAGATAGCACGTTAAGGAGAAAGAGGCAAGGATATCCCAGAGGGATTCAAGAACATCATCACTAAAATAATATATATATATATATTTAAAGCCTTTCAACATTATTAATTCCCTTCCAAATATACCACAGTGGAGAGTCAGTTGGGAAAAAAAAAGTAATGACGAGAATTGCAGTAGCGTATGCCTACTCATACACTCCAACTTTGATCCTTGGACATGGATAGCACAAGTTATCAAATATTGAAAGTATTACATGTTAAGAAAAAATAAAATAAAATAAATGGCTCTAGGCCATTATATCCCAAATGCACCTTCAGTCAGAGATAGAATTTGGCCCAGTGTGGACATATGTTCATATAATTACTATGTCTAATTAAATCTGTTCTTGACAAAACAAAGAAGAGGGACATCAGTAGGTTAAGCCAGTCTTATCTAAAATTAATAGTATTCATTCAGGGATTCAAATTTGTATGTAAAAAGAAGATGCTACACTTTTTTCTTCTAGTTTAGTAGGATGCTAGTCAGAATCACTGTGAGAAGTCTTCTGCACACACATCCACTGAGCTCTTTTTGAAATACCTGGGATGATTTTTAATACACCTCCTCTTCCTACCGTATCTCAGGAAAAAATTCTGATTTCTAATCAAAAACACTATAACTGAGATTTGTTTTTGAGACACTCAAAGACCCAGATGATTTGGTCTGTCATAGACAGAGAAAATTCCTCTCCAAAAGCTCAGAATGATGAAGTTTTGCCAGATACTGGTAGTAAGCACACATTAAAAAAATTGTATTAATCAGTATTTGAATAAAACACTTTGGATTTTCATAACCCAGGTTGCTCAGGTTACATAAACGTAATTATCACACTACCTTGATATCAGTAATTATTCTTAAACTTAAACCCAAAAGAAAACAAAAAAAAAGTATAACGATCTCTGTTATCTTCAATGATGCCAAGTTTCATCTCCAGACACGTAAGGGTCACTATAAAATCAACATTTCTCACTGTTACCAAGTACATCTTCAGTCCTAAGCATTGAGAAAAGCCTCGGTCACCTTTGCTATCATCCTGTGAATTAATGACAAATAAAGACTTTTACGCTGACCTGAGGATGATTCCTGTAGAGCTGAATGGACAGTGGCAGG
>VXBO01007967.1:234650-259240 GCA_013400135.1 Rhinoptilus africanus
TAACTGCATGATCCATTCTTTGGGACATCGGAGAAAGAACATCTGCGACGTTGCTGACTGGAGCACGGGGATCCCTGAACATACACCAAAGCCACACCAGGGAGCACAGCAACCCGCAAAACATGGCTCTGCTGCTTCCAGACCACAGGCAGGGAAAGAATCTATGTCTATGCTCATAACATAACTGGCATTCTCAATAATCAAGGGTTGACTGTCCTTTTTTAAAAATTTATTATTTATTCTTTTTTTAATGACAAACTGGTGCATTTAGTGTGGCTGTTTCCCAATAGAGCCATTTCTCACTCGGCAAGAAAATGTTTTACAAATGTAAACAGGGTAGCAAAGCTCTGCAAGAATTCCTCTATAAAGGAACGTTTTTCCTTTGTCTAACCTAAAGAACACTTTCTGATGAGCATCCTCCCAGAACCTTGGTACTATTTTGAATGTCACAAAAAGCCAGTAAACTCTATCAGTCTGGGGATGGCTGTTTAAACTGATGTAGGAGAACGATATGATATTCAGATATTCTGAACAGAAGGCGGCAGATATTGCAGCTATTCAGTAAAATGCCAGTAGTACATGTTGAGTCACTACACTCTCGACTCCAGTTAAAATTTACAGACTATATATTGGAACACAGTATTTTCTTACCATTCAAATCCAGTGGCTCACACACACATATCTTACCCCAAGTTGGTAAAATGTAATGGTTTTTTTCTAGCTATAGTGAATTTCATGCAACAAACATTACTTTTGAAAGCTCTCTTTTGGATAAACATAGAGACATGGGTGTGTATTTGTGCCCCAATGGGTTTTCCTGACCCCGTCCTGTTTTTCTGCTCTCCTCCTTCCTTCATGCTTTTTTAGCCTCCCCTTTTGCTCTTCCTTTGGTTTGGGCATCATTGCATCTTCTGCTTTTTTTTTCCCCCCATTACCTTCTCCTTAATCTCCAAAGTTGAATGTGAAGTCATATGGAAATCACATTTTCCAATACACAGTATTTGCCCCCAAAACATTTGTCCATTTCTAGCTGCTCCAGGAGAGAGCAATCTGCATCTACCCTGCCCAGAGCAGCCGAAGAAAAAGGTGCAGTCAGGAGCTGCATTTCTCCCACAGGCATACGGTGCAAAACTTTGGATGAGAACGAGCATTTTCAGAAGTGCTGTGGGCAGCCAGCTACTAGTAAGAGATACTTCTGACACCAGCAAGACGCAGGAACCAGCGCACCAAGTAATTTCCTCTATACTTTCAGATTATTTTAGCAATCAGAGGAAGGAGTTTAATGATGTTGATAATAATTTATTATTTATTGAACAACAACATGCTCAGCCATGTACAAAACACAGCGTGTGCTTACAATGTCAACTAGATGGGTCACGCAGTTTAGACACATAACGCCAAATCCTATTAACATCTAATAGGGTAGCATTTAAACAAACAACACAAGAATGTGAAATTCAGCTGGAGAAACCCCTTCCCTTTAAGGACAAACCCACTCATGTCCTTCTCTCCTAAACTCCTGCACCAGGTGGCAGCGCAAATTTTTATTTCAAAGCCTCAGTTTCCCTCCCCATACAGCAAGTTTGGAAAAGGGAAAAAATACCTTATATTATTGCCCTGAGGCTGTCGCATCATCTTTTCTAGACACAACGGCCTGGACACAATCGATTGAGTAGGAGAGGGTACAACGGTACCCTTTCTTCTGTTGAATTATCTACAAATACAGTGTCAGGTAGTGCCTCCAGCAACCCCTGAGGATGGAGGATGATTTTGGCCCTTGTGGCCTCCAAGCATTGTGGGGTTTAACAGCATAATTCCCCATCAGTGGCACAGACAGGCACATCCAAAAGAGGTTCAGGGGAACCATAAAACTAGGCAGGAGAGGAGAGTGCCATGGGATTGCAGAGGCACCCTCCAGTCCCAGTATAGGGACAGTTTTGCTGTTCTCCATTTCATTAATCAGCGATGTCTATTTAAAAAAGCACAAGTGTCTGTTTCCAACAAAAGCTTTCTCGACTCACCTAGACAAATTATATTTAAAGCATTATTTGCCCCAGTTAGCTTAAATATATCATAGGGCAAATGCAAAGCAAACTGTAAACTCAGTTTGATAACAAAAAATAGAAAACAGGGTTTTAGCTATATCACTGCTAATTCTGTTGGGTCCTTAGAATATATAACTCGGTAACCCATAACTTTTAACTAAGGCTTTTAAAAGTAGAATTTATACTAGATCACGCTATGATCCCACTACAAATTTCTCCAACAATTATTAATTTTACTGAAGGCAGTGGAGGTAACTCTAGATTTATACTAGTACAACTGTGGTAATAGTCTGCTCACTGGCTCTGAGGGTTTTGGTTTGGTTTAAAGAGTAGAGTATGAATACTTTCATTAGTCATCACGAGAAAATGAGCTGACATAAGTGTCTTCCAAGAGTGAGTACACATAGAAATAAGTATGCTATAAATCTCGGAAATGCAGTACAACATATTTGAGAATATATACAAAAAACCTTCCTGCATTGATTTGCAAATACTCCAGAGTTCCTTATCATATCCCTCAACTCACTATCTTCATCTAACAGCATTAGATAAAAATCATATGCTGCTATGTATCTATAGCACTGTGAAGACATAAGGCATCCAGCAATTTTAGGTTCATTGTAATTGCTGGGACCTCGGAATAATCCCATCAATCACATCATGCTGAGGACAGAAGGAATAGAGATGGACCATGAAACCCATTCAGTCGTATTTGTCAGCCAGTTCCCCAAAGCTGCCCGTACCCTGCTCACAAGGCTTCTCAGCTGGCTGAGGTGAAACCCCCATGAAGGTACCCCCCCCCTCCACCCAACAACTGGCAGCGGGGGTAAGGCGGAGTCCTGTCCGCACAGCTCACTGCCTGGGGGTGCCCGCAGGGGCTGCACCAGGATTTCAGCATTACCTGGAAGCAGCGCTTCGCACAAACACATATTTTCTGCCGCCCTCTTTAAAGCTTTCACATCACTGGGTACCCTTCATTGGGAAGAAGGGTAACTCGGAGCACTTAAACTATCTTTTTTTTTTTTTAAGCTATAACCCAGTGTTCAATGTTGATTCACCTCTATTCTATACATCCTATCTAACCAATCTTAATCTCAGAGTCTTGCAAACAGAATACACTTCATTTATTCTTTCAGTGCCCACCGTGCCACCTGTACATCTCTCCTATGTTTTATCAGATGGTCTGTAGCAAAACCAAGGAAAGGACAACTCATTTAGAGCCACCTTCCTCCAAACTCAAATGTCTCGTTGAATGTCGTAGAGTCATAGAGCAGTTTGGGTTGGAAGTGACCTTTAAAAGTCACTTCGTCCAACCCCCCTGCACTGAGCAGGGACATCTTCAACTAGATCAGGTTGCTCAGAGTCCTCTTACCTCACACATCTCTCTGCTGCAGCTGCAAATGGTTGCCATGCTTATGTTACCTGCAGAACAGCGAAAAGGACTCTTGCCATGGTTACAGTGAAAGCATTAATTTTTTTCACCTCAATAAGAATTTTTTTAAAAATATGATTTGTCCTTTCAGTTTTCCACAGGAACTTAGAACCAGGAAAGCCAGGCTTAAAAACTAGTAAAGCCAGGCTCAGAATAAATAGCTTGAATTTGCTATCCAGATTTAATTCCTGCTTGTTTCATGGGATGGGTTAATTTGCCATAAAACTTTAACCACTGCTGATACCTGATTCCAACATATACAGTTCTCTACAGAATTTTATTGCCCTTATTATAATAAAATGTAGTTTAACCATAGCTACTAATTTCAAAATTAACTACTACAAACCTGACTGAACGGCCTTTTTTATCCCATACACATTATCTGATCGTTATTCGTCTGAACCTGCCTTCTTTCTGCAGCTAAAAGTTCAGCAAGGGGTTCAACAGAAGTTTTAGAGCAAACGCAATTCAGAACTGGCCCCAGAGGGTCCTTCGGCACAGAAAAGCTTCAGGAAGAAGGATATCTAAAAGATTCCTGCAGGAGGAGTGTTGCAAATCCAACATTGCTGCAATGCAAAATTCCTGCCTAAAATTAACTATCTAGACTAAGTGTAATCTTGCTAATAATCAGTTTTCAGTTATAATGTATTAACACAACAGTCAATGCTATAAATTAAACCTCTGTGAGAGGTAGAAAACACGTAACTTCTAGCACGGATGGCACTTAAGAATGCAACACCCACTAGTCTCCAAACATGCCTTTTGAAAGCCAGGTGAGGCACAGCAACAAATCTTTTCATGCCTTCCCATGCAATTCTTTTTGGCAGCAACAAAACCATCAGTATTCTCTTCTTTTGGATAAGCACATAAAAAGGACTATGCTGGTTACTGAAAAGGGACTATTGTAATATTACAGTAAGTTTATTTGCTTGCAGGATTAAAGACAAAATAATTTAATTAAAAATAACCAAACATTTTTGGCCACTGTCTGTCTCCAGAACCAAATCTGCCTCAGTCAGACTTAGAAATCGCATTTATTCACGCTTTCTGCTGCCAGTGCCATGTTGCACTGAATGCCACAGGCACTGAAAAAGGCCCTTACACTCTGGATGTGGTGATGAATAAAACCTCCACCTAACCTCACTATGTAAACAGATGGCTCTATCTTGAACCGGGTATTAAGTAATGCTAAAAATTAGCAGATATTCTTAAAAACCACTGGCTTCAGTGACCTGCCATCACGTCTAATTTTGCTCTGTCTGTACTGTAGCAAGACTAGATCGCACAATTATAACACCACCTTAACCTCGTGCCCCTCATTGCAAGCCCCAGAGCTTTGTTCAGAGCAAGTCACTCCAGTGGATGGAAACCAAAGCTGGACTGATGGTCAATTCAACCGCCACACAATATTTCTGTATTCAACTGACATACACAAATCTTTGGAGGCCGTGGCTGGGTTGCACCAGCAGCTCGCACGGCTGACTCGAGCTGACACCCACAGGAAGATGGCTGCTCGGACACGCGGCACCTTCTCTGGCCTCGGTTTGCCTGGGTTTCCTCACCACAGAATACTTCAAGCCAGCCTTGATTCACCAAAGCATATCTCTCTCTCCCACTTCTAATCTGGGAAATACCCTCAAGTTGCCTGAACAACCCTCCACCAACACTCTTTTGTTTTCCCCTTCCCTCCTTCTGCTCAGTAAAGCTGGCTTTTGGCATATTAAAGCTTAATTTGTTTAAGAACAAACAGTTGGGGGCCTGCATCTCACAGACGAGAGTGACAGATCACACGAGGAGACCAAAGACTTCAGGGGCTGAAGATTTGGCAGGTTTGTGTCTCAGTGGAGATAGAGAGCTCATTGTCATGTTTCCAAAAGGCATTACACAGGGCTCCAAGGTGGAGCTGTTTACCAATACCGTGATCTCTCCCCAGATGCAGTTGCTACTGCAGCTAATTAAGAGAACAATTAAGACTAAGGCAATCAGTCAAGTACACAGATCCGAGTCATTTTCTCCACTCTCCGATGCTGCGCTGGCTCCCAGAGGGCTAAACCTTATTCACTCATTCAGAAAATGACAGGAAGAAGCTATTAAATATCTGAAAACCATAAAAATGCAATCATACTGTTCCTGAGCTGAGCCACTCACCAGAGACCAATGCCAGGCAACTTAAGAAACTTGCTGGCCCCCAGAATTCACATACTTACAAATAAGAAAATTAATCAAAAGCAGTTCAGATCAAAATTTAATTAAAAAGAAAAGGATTGCAGAAGACTTCCTGAGATTTCTCTGTTTTATGTTTATGACTGATCAATATTATGTGTTATCAGCTCAGCGTATGACAAATTCCACTGGGCATCTTTAAAGAGGAAGTAACAGATTAAATATTGAGCTAAACAATTTAATCTCTGCTTTAAAAGGTTTTCAGATATTTGTAAAGGTAAATCCTATTAGAGTATAAATGTCTCCGTGTGCTAGTGCTGTAGGCTCGTCACGGAGGAATTTGTAAACACCAGGAGACAGGCCCTCATTAAATATAAATTTCCTTCTTTTGTAGAGCTATTGATGAAAAAAAAGAAAGCATTTATGTCTTCAACAGAGGGGCAAGAAGGTCTCAGGAGTGAGATTTAAATGCATCTATAGGTGCAAGTAAATATGTATCAAACTTCAAGAACTGGCAATGCCAACTGGCTCCCTAAATCCATTTAAACAAAACCCAGAGACACTGGTCCTTCATACCACACAGTGATGGCAAAAAAGACTCACCTATTGGAAATAAAACCACGGTCAACTGTGCCAAGCACATACAAGAACAGAAAGTTACGTACGATAAAGAAACTAATTAAGGCAAAGGCTAACCAAAAACATACTATATGTCTAGTTATTATATACATACCCTATAGATGTACATACGCACGCATACATTAGATGTAGTTCGCCATGCACACATGGGTGATACTGACAATACAGACAAGGAAGATGAAGGAAGCACACCAGACAGACGCACTCTCAGCTGCAGCGCAGAGGTGCAGAAGGCACGCCATGCCTTCAGCAATGCTGTGGCACCCCATCGTATCTGCTTTAGGGGGATGGCTCACCCCCAGCACCTTCAGACCAACATCTATTCCTCAACGTCTGCACGGGTGCAGCATCATGGATTTATAGCACATACATGGCGGCAGGAAGAGTAATTTGGACCATTGCTGCAGCTTCCTGGGTAACCTTCAACCTAGGATGCAGCACAGAACCCATGCTTATCTATCGTATTCCCCAGCCCCATGTATCAAACCCATCTCTAAAAAATACATGTCAATTAGTAAGCAATCCACAGGAACACGACCAATCCACCAAAAGATCTTACTCATGTCTTTTACCACCCGGGACTGCCCCACCGCACCGCTGGTGGAGCACCAGGACAAGCCAGCCTCCTGCATCGATCCGCCCAGAGCCCTACAGGCAGCTTTTCTGTTTCTGAACCAGTGGCTTTCTCCATCTTACATCTGGGAATTAGTTTCATTTTTTCCAATTTTATGTGAAAAGGGATTAAAGTAATTAGAAGCTCTCCCCCGCCCCCCAACCATTAATCAGCTCTATTCAATTTCTACCCAAGCCAGATAAAAAGGGAGAGGAGGAGGAGAAATGTTTTGAACATTTAGAGGAATTTGACATTTGTTATGGAAGGCTGGGTGACCTAAGAAGCAGAAATACAAAACAGATACAAACAAATCTATTGTATATAATGTCACTGTGACAAATAAGAACATTTTAAAAACAGGATAATCTTTCTATCAGATGAGAACAAAATGACAGCAATGAGGTACCTACAGTTTCTCAGTCAAAACTAAATAAACTCCAAGGACATGATTTCAAAATCAAATGTGCTTTAAGCTTCTTTAGTGCAAAAGTACAAGTTAATAATACACAGGTATTACTGATTTCTGTAAATAGAATCACTAGTATTTCAACATAATGACTTAGTTTCAGAACAAGCCTACATACAAACGTAAAAGTGTTCAATGTCATTCTTCCAGTTCCCACTTTCCTGACATGTACAGATTTGGGAAGAGAGATGAAACTTTGTCATGAAGACGGTGACCAGGAAGATCGGTCTTTTCCAAGCCTGAACTGAGGGATGCCAAGCAAACTTAGACGGGGGTGATCTAAGACAAAAGGGAGATGCTTACCTTGGTGAAGTCCTACCCCAGGATGGCATCAACACTGACAGTCAAAAAAAGGAATCGAGAAGTTATGGGGGAAGACGGGGGAATGAGTCCCCCTTCCAGCAAATTTTAAATAAAAGCTAGCGCTTCAGGGAGCCCCGTAGCAACAAACTTCTTTAGGCTAAGAGAGCGTTGACAGGAATTACCTGCTCACCCTGTGCTGATACTCTGCCATGCACTATTGCCGCTGCCTGAGACAAGAGACTCCTAGGCAGAACTGAATTATGGCCTTGTCTGACTATGATGTTTTATACTATCAATGTCTAGAAAACTATCACACTTGAGCATTCACTTTCTAACTACTGTTTACCCTTAGATTCCCATATCAGGGTCTCTCAGGAGCCAGAGGATTTGAGGCTGCCTTTACATATTTTCATGAGGAGTGAAAAAGGAAAAAAATCCATGACCCTATGCGATTATGTTCCATTACCAATCAAATAGCGCAGAGAGAAACAAGGCTTTTTTACCCTGTGGGGGGCGAAATCATCACTGTGCCTAACTAATTACAGTGTTACTCCCAACGGTGTCAAAACCAAAATACGCGCTTAACATTTGGGATGAGATGCCAGTACACACTTGTTCAAAGATGTGCTCTGCCTTCGCCTCGCAACACCTACAAGGCAAAAATCAATGGGACTGCTTGCAAGCACAGAGATCTGGCCACATGCAGCTGGTAAACCTCTGCAGCCGGCCACTCCAGGCAAAGTCTGAGAGATTTGCCTTGACTGGAACACATACGGGAGCTGCCAAGAACAGAATGGGCCCAAGCAATTTTGTCAGGAATAAAGTCAGGTCCTAATTAGGATCACTACCTTAATACATTCAAAGTGTACACAGGGAGTGCCTCTCCTTACGAAATCTACCTCCATAAGATACTTAAGTAAATACTGAACAGATGAACAGTGGTATAGAGGTGAAACCTGAGTGACAGAGGGCTTCTACGACACTGGACGGTGTGTAAATATAGAACTGGAAGAAGCAGTTACTATACAGGATCATCCTCCTCCTCGATTTGCTTCCCTCAGAGCTATCTTGTTTCTAACTTTTTCAAGCTCTCACACTTGCAAGCTGCTGAGCAGCGTACTGTTGCGCTTCTCAAAGCAAACTTTAACAAAGACGTGCGACTCAACTGCTGCATTTAAAAAAACAGGTACTCCACGTGCTGCTTTTGCAAAGAGAACAGAAAATATCATAAATTCTGTAAAGCATTCAAGGACATACCAGGGCTAATCTGCCTGGAATCCCAAGAATAAAGGGGAGTTCACCCTTTAAATGAAAACCATCTCCTCTCCTTTGTTGCTTTAAAAGTGTTTGTTAAAAAGCCAATTCCTTGATAATAGTGCCATATTGTGTTATTGATTATTAGGCGGAACCTCCTACCCCCTTCCAGCTGAAATTTTGCAGGAGTTCTGCTTTATAATCAATAGCATGTTCCACACTGTATGGACTTGACAGCGCAACAGCTCTCCTCCAACACCCCCAAGGACAGCTGCAAAAAATGAGAAGGCTACCTCCCGGAGCTATCTAAGGACCAGATCCAAACTTCATTGAATTCTATGGAAAAATTCCCACTGACTTCAATGGGCTTTGGATCAACCCCCTGCAGAGGAACACTTTTTAAAACAAACATTAGAAAAAAAAAAATCATTAGGACTAGAAAGCCTTTCATATTATCTACTGGATACATTTTAAAGCAGGAGGGTGGGAATGTGCTCTTTTCTCCTTATGAATGTGTAATTCCTGTTAATGTCAGGGAGAAGTCATACAATTACGAGGTTGCAAAGGTTGAAATAAAAAGAAATATGGCCCAATATCTACAAAACCAATCTCTGTCTAGACCTATATTTCATTAGGAAGTTTTAAAAGATATGAGTGAGCCACACAAAAATTTAAAAATCTCTTTATAAAAAAAATAACCCTCCCTTGGATTTGTACAGCACTTTGACAGTAAGTATAATCATGCAAGTGTCTAAAATACAATGGGTAAAAGGAAAGAGATATAATAAAATAAATTGCATCTACATGAGCTTTTGATGAAAATGTAATACTATGTGAGTTTAGATATGATTAGCAGAAACATTCCGTTTGTTTCCTCTTCTCTGTGCAAAGCCTGAACAAGGGCGGTGTAGGAATAATTGCTGGGGTTTTGCCTCTCCAAACACGCTTCAACCTGGGACCAGATCAGGCTGAGCTCACAGGCAGGTACACATACCACACCCTTTTAAAGCGTGCAACCAGAATCCTTCCAAAATGCAATGTTTCCCCCTGCTCTCAGAGGGATGACACACAGGGTTGAGCCTGTGTGGGTGTTCATCTCAAACCCATAAGCCTCTGCCGGGCTGTTATTTCTAGGATCAGGATCTGAGATTTACCATACATCTTTGCCAGTTCCTGGCAGTTGCTCTGCAGCAGGACAGAGGTTCTCCCACCGGTAATCCCTTTACAGAAGTACCACTCTGCTGAAGAGATGTGTATGCTTTCGCCAGGCTTGGGTTACTCTATTCATGTCAGCTTTTAAGTTGCCCTGCAGATTGCACACGGGAAAGTGCTCCAGTTTGGTCATGAATGTCGACTCCAGCTTGAAGAGGCCACTGATGGAGAAGCGACAGTGCCAGGACCATGGGGCAGATGGACTTAAGGGTAGATTCGTCTCAAGATCCCACTAGGCGCAGACATGAACTCACAATCTGAAGCAATCTCCATGCTGTGAGAAGCTTCTGCAGAGGCAACGTCCTCTGATTCGCCCCTTCATTCAATTACTTCCATGGTCTAACCTTGCAGATTTAACTACAGCTACATGAATATGAGAGAACGTTTTAAAATACATAGGCTCAGGATGATCAGAAATCAAATTTCCTTTTCTCAGTAAAAATTAATAAATAAGAAAGTCTTTTTTGGGAGTAGAATGAAAGTGTCACATTGCTCCAAAAGCATTTTAAAAACTATATATTATTAAAGAATGAAAAATGCTATTAAAAGTAAAGAAAGTAAGTTTCATTTAGATAAATATTAAAGCATTTCCTTTAAAATTCCCTGAGATTTTGTCCTTCTGCTCAGCCCAAACTACCATCTGAATTTCATCCAGACTTGCAAATAATTTCAATAACCACAAAACTGGATTACCATTTCTCTTTTGGGATAGCTGAGAATAATCTTCTCTGAAAAATAAAATAATTCTAACTGGAACACCAGGAAAGAATAAGTCATGCTCAGGACTGAAGTCACCACACAGGACATTTCAGTTGCTTTTGTGAGTATGTATTTGTGCACACATGTATGTTTTGGTTCTGGGAATTCAGACAGAATCCTTTCAACTCTCCAGCTTCCAACAATTTGTGACAAACATAGCAATACTGAAGAATAGGAATATTTCTTTTAATATAATTACTTAATGACACTAGCGAAACGATCAAAGAAGTTCCAGAAGCTGGAAATTCATTCCAATGCAGACATAAAAATAATTGGGCTAAAGAGTCATGTTTTAGCACTTTCTTCTCAGTTATGCCCCAGAGGTTCGCTCACAGCCCACAACAATTTCAAAACCGTACTTCTGGGGAATAGTACGATATAACCATAAAATTACACTTGAGATAAGATTTAATTATCATTCTCACCTTTCCAACACCTTTCAAGAAGTAATCTTTAAAAGCCGTGCAAGAAAGAATATTACAATTAAAATGATAGCATGCAACAATGATATTAAAAGAAAGACAAACTGCTATATAGGTTTTACAGGAGCTTAAGTTCAACAGCTTTATTCAAAAATATTACAAGTGATACGGTCTGATGGATTTTAGATATTCACTTTGGGCCACAGGATGTTAGAGCAAAATAAAACAAACTGACATTACACCCTGAGAGATCTTTTCATTTGCTTGAGACATGAAGCTGGAGAAAGCTACTGTACCTACAGCTGGTGGACCATCACAGAGGAAGATTCATGTTTTCGTGTGGTTTCATTGCAGTGCTGTTGGCTCCACAATGAAAACAAATACCACTGTGGAACAGCACTGCTCCACAGTACTAAGTCCCACCTTCTTCCTTTTCTCCTTTGCCTTTTTCCCCTCTCCTCCAGGCTCAGATACTCTTACTGAGGGTAAGTACTAGGAAACAGGAGGTGAACCACTCCGAACTGCAAGATCAAATCCACCAGCAGCTGACTTGACCTTACAGTCTTAGCTAAGGGCAGCAGTTGTCATCCCTGAAAGACACTTCTTTGCAATTTGTACCTGGAGCAGAGCCCAACCAATCTGTGTTTGGGTGATTTCGAGGCCCAAAAGAAGAAAGCCTGGGAGGACAGCCAGTCCTACGAGGCTGCCAGCATCTCAGGAGGGTCGAAATCTTACGCTGTGGCTGCCATTTTGCTCTCTTGTTCTCTCACTGAGTGTATAAATCATTCTCCCGCCGTGCATGCAGAGCCTGTAGGCAAGACGCACCTCAGCAGAGGGGAAAGGGAAGCATCGCCTTAGGCACATATCCTGCAGCACGCATTACTTCCCCAGCATATACAAATAAATGGTCAGCTGGACCTTCCAGACAAAGGGTGGGTGTGCCCTGCAGACACCCAGCTAGCTGGAGAACTGAAACGATTTTAATTGCGACAGCAGGAAGCTCTCATTTATGTGCCTAAGAAGCTCGTACTTCTTAGGGTGGGTATTTTACTTCTGGCAGTTGACTGCCTGAAGCACGCAGGGACCCCCTCACCTTATTGTGGGCAGATTTAGAAAGACAAGACTTACAGGTTGCTGTGGAACCCCTTAAAACAAATATACTGGCGTTCCCTGAATCAAAGGCTAAATGACAATTTTTATTAAATGGTAAATGAACAGGGGGCAGAGGGAGAGAAAGGGATAGGTTTTTAAGCAAAGGATGCAATCTGTTTGTAATTATTCCCAGAAATGCTCCTAAAAAGAAAGGCTGATCCTTCATTAATGTTTATGTATAGGAAGGAAGAGTGGGTTCTCCCTTGCTGCCTATATCTTGAGTAGAAGGGAAAGAGCATCTTCCAATTAGATGAGTAACCAGGAAAAGCTGTACTTCACTGTGTATTGCCGGTGAATTCAGCAGGGCCAGTCAAACCAAGATTCCTTTCTCTCTTTCCAGAGCAAAGAAAAACCAAACCATTCGTTTTTAATGTGCTTCTAAATAGAAACTTTCTTTTTATTGTTTCTCAGACCCGAATCCAGCTAGCACTGCCTTTAACTCTTACAAAGAAGGTGAGACTATTTATTGGATTCAGAAGTCAAATCACTGCAGAGAATATTTTACATTAAAGCCAACCACCACATCCTTCTGAAGCAACACGAACGCCTTCGAGGGAAGATGGAAAATGTAAATCACTGGAAACCCTGAATACCCAATAAATCACTGGCAAGCAGGCCTGGGTTTCAGTGCCGAACAGAAGTAAAGCAAAAGAGTTCCAGAGTCCAGCAAAGACGGAAAGAAAGCGTTCATTGTATTGGGAATGTTACATGATCCGTGTCGGACCTTTGTGCACCATGCTGGGACGAAGAATTTACACGGATGCAAGGAAGTGGGAGGTGTTAAGAAGGGAACGGCACTAGAGTTTATACAAGTGTTACCAATGTTAGAATAATGTTTATCAGTTTACAGTATTTGACTTAGCATAGCTCAAGGGAGAAGCGAGAGATAACAACAGTCCAAACCACGTTCCTTTACCTGAGAAGCCGGAAGGAGGTCTAAGTTCTCCAGTTGAAAGGGAGCCCAATTAACTTTATCTTGTATATCTGAGCTCCAGCTGGGGAGACGAGTTCACTGGGGGTTATAATAATAATAAGGCATGTGTAAATACTTTGACTATTGCCTATACTGAAACACTGGAGAAGGAATATTGCATCGTGGAGATCAGTTCCCACCCAGCAAAACCTTTTGGGAGATGCTTAAAGTCAGGCACACAGATAACCACTTTTACAATGGTTAAGAAGTTCCCACAAACATTAAATGACTTGGCTAACCCTGCTGTACTGCTTCTCTGAAATCAACAGGGCTATGCTGATTTCTACCAACCCAAGAGCTAACTGTCGATGATTCATTCCTCTACACCAGCACAAAGTGGGACCACAAGCAAAAGCAAAATATTCAGCTTGGGTGCTGGAGAGCTGGTCAACAACAACCCCTATGCTGAACAGTCAAGGGAAAGAATGGCAAATATTTGACTAATTCCAGGAATTAGTTGCTTGGAGTGGACACAGACATGAAGATGAATGAAACTTGGATTAAGCTACCTACTTTGTGACAGCAGGGTCTTCATACATGGCTTAGTCACCTGCCATTCACCACAGCTGGAAAGCTAAATTTCACCCCCACACACTTTTCAGATGGAACAATATTTCTATGCAAAACAGAAGAGGCTGTGACTCTTCAATCTGGCAAGAAAAATTACTTTGGAGGCGATAAAAGCCTAAAGAACTGCACGTGGCCTCAAGAGGACAGAAGGGAGGGGCTGTTAACCACATCTCCCAATACTAGAGCAAAAAGTCATCAAATGAAACTTGTGGGAGCAAAATTCAAAACAAACCAAAGGAGGTCTAACACCTCTGTTGTATGAAGAGCCACTTGGAGAACTCTCTAGCAAAGGATACTAGAACAACAAAATATTTACAAGCGTTCAAGGTGAAAACTATGCAAGTACCTAGAAGAGGGATCCCCAGGGGGTTAGTGATTAGACATACTACACGAAGTGTACGAAATCCTTTGGTTGGGAAGAAATAGGGGACTGGGAGAGTATCAGAAAGGAATAATCATACATGCTTAATGTTCTCCATGCATCCACAGCTACCACTGCCGAGCCCTTGGTGTGAACAAATACACTGGCTTTTATTATTTGGGTATTTCTGTTGAGATTCTGATCATTACTAAGTTTATCTTTAAATATGGAAATACAAAGACAGAAAGCTGAGAACTGGAGAAAGGTAATAGATGGTGAACAACACCCAATAAAAAGGAGCAGAGGACATTAACATTTAATATGGAGCCATTACAGGTAAGTAATTTAATTGAAAAGATGGTGAGGGTCCCAGAAGTAATTTTAATGTGTGCTATGCACTGCTGAGGTTAACAGGAATTGCAAATATTCACATAGGACTGTTGGCCCTGAGCCTGTTTTAATCACTGAGAGTTAGCACCGAGTCCACAGCAATCAGAATTTAGGTCTTTGGTCATCAGGGCTGCTGCAGAGAAGCTTGGGAGCTACTGAATCTACAAATCCAGAAGAGACATTAACATGAGAATTATCATATTTTCATGCACTCCAAATCAGCCACTCTCCTCTAAAAGTACTGTTCCACCGGAAAACCAAGTACTCGCCTTTGGGTTAAACCAGCTATGTGGAAACAGATGCAATAGGACTATTCTGAGAGAAGTGCTCTGGGATAAACATCTCTATCCCAAATAGATCATTTATACGGCCTGCAAAACTTCAGAATCAATGTTTAGAAGTTCTGTTTTCAGACAGATAATCTTTGTTTTACGCATGTGAAAATGTGGTGTAGTATCTACCTGACCGGTAAATTCACCCCTGCTGTAATTCTCTGAATCAAGGATTACTTTCCACTCTGCTAGACATAGCTTTACGGCCAGAAAACAAATCTGGCAGAGGTTCACTTGCCAACTGATCTTAAAAAGTTCCATTTCTTTGATTAAACACATCTATTTCTGCAGAGTTCAGTAAATGCGTGAATGGAACATGTGACGAGCTGTTGGCAGTGTATTTATTTCTACAACACTCTGTAAATCTCCTTGTCTAGGCTGCCTCTATCCTCTTATTTTCTTGTCTCTATTACTGTTCTTCGTAGCAAGTCTGTGCCCTTCTCGGGCACTCAGACATTTGGTGGCTGCCTACAGACCTTTGGCTGATGTCCTTTACAGCTACGTGAGATGTGCAATGATTGCTCAGAAATGCACTCCCCCATTGTGTCATATTGCTTAAATATTTTTAGGTGCTCAACTAGGAACTTTCAAGGAGTACCTCTGACACCTAGATACTTCATAAAGTATTGACATTGCCAGAAAGGAGGACAGGAGGGGAGTGGAGGTGAAGTAAATCTCTAAACTAAAAAACGTCTGAGGAATTCAGTCAAGGGTGCAGATGAAGTTTTCTAGGGAGCCGCTTTTCACTGTCACCTGAATTTCCTGACAAGGGGATACACCCTTAATGAAAAATGCTACACTGTCATCGTGATCTGACTTAGAAACAAATACAACAGCAAATTAAGCAAGACAGCTTAAATGTAAAAAATTACCCTCTGGCTCTGAAATTCCAGGTTTATTTCCAGGAGGAAGAAGTAAAGCCACCAACAAAGGAGGAAAACTTTTTGTTTAAAGTTACACGGACACTGGGATTTACAGAGCGATGTATGTCAGCTGCTCGTGGTGTAAGAAGAGGAATTCTGATCTGACAGCCCAATTTAAGACGAAGGGAGAGCAAAACCATAACACACTGGTTTGTACGAAGTTTAGCACATTTCACAGTAGCAGAGACCTGAAGGAAGATGGTTCAAATGCTCTTGACAAATGAGAGAAACAGACAAAAAAGAATGGAACAATTAAACAGAGACAAGTATAAAGTGATATTGGGGCATTTAACTGCTCAAACACAGGAAGCGTGTGGTTAAAAAAATTTAAATTAAATTAAGAAATTAAAGCATTTCTTCTTCTCTAGTTCTCCAGAGTGGATGCAACTGAGCAACAATGGGATGAAGTTTCTGGGAGGCTTAAGACCCATTTACAACAGGTAAGGACTACAGAGTAAATACCATGAAGCACCAGAAAGGACTTCCCTGAGGAGCTAGGTAACCTCCATCACTGATTGTCCCTCGCAATGGGTTGGACAAACATGTCCCAGGAATCATCCATCCTACCCGGATTGCCATAACTCCACATACACAGGAGCAGCACCTTCCAGCCCAGTTTTTAATGGACCTGTATTCAATGATAGAACACATGGAATTAGAGGAGAATCCCTTGGGAGCAAGGGGAGGGGATTCGCTCATTTCTCTCCAACATAATTCACACTTTCCAATCTTTTAAGTCATCCTCAGCTTCACACCCAGGGAACTTTTTGCGTTGGAAAAGATCACTAACAGCCACTGAACATTGTTTTCATAAGTACAGAGCCTGGCTGGGCAGACATGTAGAATACACGGACGCACATTTTAGACCTGAATGCTTCACACATGCAGCTGCATTCTCCATTTGCTATTATCTCTATCATCAATACCATTCTGAGACCTCTCCTAAAACATCTGAGAAACAGCAGAGTAATTAAGGACTGATCTAGCTTTGTGCTAACATGGCTTCACAGACACCTACAACCATCTCTGCCTTGTGCTGCACCATTCTTCCATCCCCACACTTGCTCCCTCGGAGGTAGCATGGGCATCCTCCCACACTCCTGTGCTCGGCTGCTCGCAAACACCTCTCTGGTTACAAGAGTTCCTCTTCATAGCTGAGGCAGATACGCTATTAAAAAGGATCTCTGCTGCCCTCTTTCACCAATTAGTCCACTGAATGCAACAGAGCAGAGAGCCGGCACTTCAGGGAGACGAGAGAGGCAGCAGTAACGTTGGAGAGACATCAGGCACTCAAACAGAGACGGTTAGAGAGGGCTGATCAGAGACACAGGGCTTACGGGGCTTATCCCTGACAGAGAACCAAACCTGAACTGAAAACTACCTCAAATCAGGATTTCCTCTCGTCTACTGGTCTGAATCTCGGTAAAAGTCCTACTGAATCCCAACTGGAGCAGAGCCAGCTTCGGTCACAGCTAGACCCAAACCCCAAAAACGGTAATTACCGTTTCACTTCCTTGATGATTTGATCAGTGATGTGCAAGGTGAACTCCGGAGCAGATCCCGGAACTAGTATCTCAACTGGGAAACAGAGAAGTTAGGAAAATCAGATGATGATTAACATCACGCAATGTAAAGAAGAAATAAAAGAAAAGTAGCTGCCTCGTATGCAACTGTTGTAGGTAAGTAATTCAACTGACGTGATTGTGCCTGGCGCAGAAGAGCCTTATTGTAGCAACCTTAGCATCAGGTAACAGGAGTAATGAGACTCACAAGCAGGAACTTCTGCATTCAACCTATTGCCTTCACTGTCACTTTGGCATGAGTAACAGAAGGGTCACTGTCTGCACGTGAGAGCAAGTATTAGGACTACCCCATCCACAGCCCTTGAAGACTTGTTCAGCACTAGGGGACTAGGCAATAAAATGTCAATAGAGGCAAGATAAGGTGATTGCAACAAACTCGCAACATATCCATGGCTGGAGCACTGTGAGTAGTTCTGCTCGCTCCACCTGGGAAAGAATACAGCAGAACTGGGAAGGAAGAAAGAAGGAAGATCTTCAGGGTGGAAAAACACTATCTAAAGGAGACATAGCAATGAGACCTTTAAAATTGCGAAGAGGATACAGGAGGTAATAAATACCAAAGACACTATATTTCACAACAGAGCTCCAGAATACTCCAAGACACTAGGCACATTAAAATCCTAGCAAAAGGAGTAAACAACTCTCAACTAAATTGAGAAAGGCACTGCAAAAGGATGCTATGAAGACAACAGGGTGGTCTGGGAGAAAAAGGATCAAATTCTTCAAGAATAATCTGTTAGCGGATATTCAACACGACAGTGTAAACTGTAAGGTCAAAGTCTCCATTGCACTGAGTTTCTGAGCACTGCAGAGACTACACAGGTGGGAAAGGAAAAAAAAAACCCCAAACAAAAAAATCATGAATACCCAGTTTGTTTGCCCTTCTGCAGAGACTACTCCAACATCTCCTCAATTTTCCCAGCCACAACATGTAGCATTTGGGGATAATCAAAGTCCTGACTGCTCCATATACGTCATCTTCTGTTGGTTGCGCTACGGGCTGAGACAATAGGCAACACTGTGGCTCCACAGGGAATTGTTTGATGGGAATCTCCAGCAGTTTCAGTAAGCAGCACGAAGTGGACTGAACAGACCAGAGAATTCAGACCCAGTAATTTAACTAACCCACCTTTGTTCTTTCCGTCGCTAGCTCCAAGCACAAAATACCAGTTGGACTCGGCCGCTGGTTTTAATTTAAAGCATATACAGATTTTGCTGAATATTATCAAGCGGGGCTTTGACAGAGAGATGAAAAAAACACCTTCTATTAGTCACACTTTAAAAGTTATTTGTTTCTCTTGGAATAGGGCTGGAACACTGTCAGCTCCAGCAACTAAACAACTCTCATGGACAACCACAGGTTACTTGCCAACCCTCATGAAAGTACAGTAACTCCAAGAGTTACTCCTTCTAACTTTGTATGTTACTAAATATGATCTACCGCTACAGATAGTGTACCGCAATGCATGAGGTAGCTGAGCAGATACAGTCCAACAGTGCTTTAGCCTAAAGAACCTCCAAAGTAATACCTAAGGGTCTCAGGACAGCCTCAAACACACCTCAGGTCTAGCTGAACTACAGCCATTGCAATGTCTGAAAATCTAATTAAAAAAAAAAAACAACACACACAAAAAAAAAAAAGACAAAACCTGATTTATATTCCCTCTGGCATGGAATAGCCAAAGACATTCTGATCCAGTACCTTGAGTAAATTCAGGGTAGCCCTGCATCTGCTGGTCGATAGCTCCTCTCTGGCTCCCTCCCTCCTCCATCACAGAAGCCAGGCGCAGCCGTGGCAGAGCCAGCTCTGTGCCACGCGAGGACTCCCCTGAAAAGGAGGTACACGCAAAGTCACATCTGTGGCAGCCTTTTATCCCTGACACTCTGCAGCCTAAAGTTTGAGCAAGAGCTCACTCAGCTAGGGGCTGGAAGGCAGGAGGACACGATCACCTCCATAAGGAACATCTAACATACCTAGCAAGAAAGAATAATGCTGCAGTCCAGCCTTCAAAACAGATTTTTCAAGGGAGGAGAAGGAACAGTAGGAGAATGAATCAGTACGAGAAATATGACTTTAAAGCCCTAACAAAGGGGAACAGATGGGAGCAGAGCAAAGTGCTCACAAACTTGAACTGGAATGGCTGTCTCTTAATAAAACCTCTCCAAATATGAAAGATCCTCAGACATCTGCAATTAAATCCCCTATTAATACCAAATATATGTTAAAGGCAGTTGAGCCATGCTACTAATCGCGCTATTGACAGACTGAAAACTATACCAGGAGGACAGAGATGGTGAAACAGAAACGAGAAGAGCCAAAATACAAACTTAAAACACAGTGCGATGGAGCTGGATTTTCTACCTCCATCTATACATAATTAAGATCCTCGGGTAGGTTTTATCTCTAAGTGCTGGAGGGGGTTAGGACTTCAGTGTTTCTGACTCACCCTGGTTTCTTACACGCTCACAGGAATGAAGATAGGGAAAATATCACCACTTCTGTATTATGGAAACCTTGCAATTAATAATTGAGAATCTTTTTATCTCTCTCTCCCTTTTTCTTTCAGAACTAGAGTGCTCTCTTCAGCTTGTTAAGCTTAGTTCACTCCCACTGATAATTCACTAGAGATCATAATTTATGGACAATTGAAGCTGCAGAAACATCTCTTAGAAGGAATAGAGCAGATCCATAGCAACAATTCTTCAGGGGAATATTAATCCCCAGCTTTATGTAGTGCTAAGTGTACAATAGTAATCAGAACTTGAGTAGAAGCTGCTAATCATTGAGGGAAAAGGCTGTATAAAGAATTCATAATGGAATTAGCCTGCGGCAAACAAAGAAAGACAAAATTAAATCAGCCATCAAATTGCACCAAGGAATTTTAATTTACAGGTTAATGTAGGATTATGTAACTAATCACAGCTAACATTTTCAATGAACAACCAATAAAATTCTGCTCTTTTTTTTATTCCCGCTAATGGTATTCCAATAACACACTTTTATCACCGTATAATGTGTTAAGAATGATTTTCAAAAATTCTAAAAATCTTCCAAAAAGCATTATGACTGAGCAATCAATGCAAAATGCTGGCTTTAAGTTAATTAGCATAAATATACATCTAGATGATCTACCGTTTGGTTCAATCCAATACAATAAAGTTGCTTTGAGTCTGCATAGGACAGATTTACATAACCAAATGTGCATAACTGTAGCTTGAAAATATATGCATGACTTCCAAAGAGGGAGACACAGCAATACGAAAAGCCTCCAAATTAAATAAGTCAAACAACTTCTGACTACTAAAGCGCATCAGCTAATTCTAAATAAAACCCTTATTATAGATTTTTATATCAATACAGCATATATATCCTATGACATACGCACAAAGGATTGCTCTAACAGAGTTTGCGCTGTTTATAATATGAACATCATAAAGAAGAATAAGGTTTCCGGGATAAAAAGTTGATTTGCTTCCTCTTGAGAAAAAAAGAGAGACCTTGTATCTGACCCAGTTATATTTTGATATTGGCCAACACAAGGAGATTAAAAAAAGATAGAAAGAGAAAGGAAAACCTCTCCCTTCTAAAAATGTACTTACACACCACTAGTTAATGTATGCAAATATATAGAAAAGACTCACATAACTCTTTGCACATTTTTAAAGGGAAACTCCAAAATTACACTGTATGCTACAAAACACATCAGCTTAATCAAAAAGATCTTTTTTGCAACATATGGCAGCATGAAAATTTTTATAAATGGAGTAAAAAGCACTTTCATAAGCTTTACTTCACTTAAGAGGAATGCTGGGAAGAAAGGCAACAGCATTCTTCCTGCATATGTTTTTCTTGTTCTGAACAATGTGGGAAAACCTCATTTTACTTTAATCTAACAGTTCGTTTTATGGAAGCAGCAACATTCTGCCCATTTATTAGCATAGAGGGTTTGGGGTTGCGGGTTGCCTTCTTTTTTTTTTCCTTCCTTTTATAAAGTCTAATTTTAAGATGCACACTTCCAAAAAACATTATGGTGTCAATTGCACTACCCTTCAGCAATCCTGTAATAACTTTATTCAACCATTTCTAATTATAATTATATTTTCAATTCCTTTTAGCTATAGAAACTCTTTATCAATCAGAGCACAAGACAGAAAATTACTTTATTACAGCTACAGCTCGTTAGTCTGAGTGCTCTTAATGAAGCAGCCTCATAATCAGATGAAAATCATGCTGAAGAAAACTTGCATCATTAGTCTGGGCCTTAATTACCAAGAAATATAGTCACTAACAATGATACTCCATTTCATGATACAGTGCATGCACCTTCTACAGTACTTGCAATTAATAATTCCGCAGACTGCTACAGAATCTTTCTATTTATTCATAACAATGGAGGGGAAAAAATTCTAAATTTAATTGAGCGGCTCCGAATGCACTCTCTCACTCTCTCCTGCTCAGATTAAAATGTCAAAAGGCTAATATTCTATCTTACAATAATTCATCATTTTAATTACATATTTTATGTATGTGAAATGTCCTTTTTTTTTTTTTTCCCCCTCTCGATCATTTAGGGCAACATTTTGGGGGGTACGTGCGTATGGGAAAAATCTCTCCATGCGTGTAGGTGGCCCATGCCACACAGAGCAGCAACGAACAGAAGAAAAAAGCATTTATTTTCATTGTCGGTGAACAAGGTCCGTGTTGGATAAGCTTCAGACATAAGCGCAAGACATTCATTTAAATTAATGATGGCCTTCATCCAATACACTTATCGGTAAGGATAGAAAGATTCTTGAGTGATGAATATGTTGATCCCTAAAATCCTTTATGAATATGATCCATCATAGCGTTACTAACTTCTACACACAAGCCTCTTCTAATCCACTACATTTTCTGAACGCTTTCACACCGAATCTGCTCCTCTTCACTCCCCAGTAAGCTTCCCGCACACGAAAGCATCAGGAAATGCAGTTAGTGAGAGTCCCCTTCAGCCAGCTAATGAACCCGCTAAAAGATCAGACCACAATCCTGAACACCCAACACCTGGAGTATATTTCACTCTAATCTGTAGCATGGAAAATGATTCCACAGACATCAGTGGGAACTTTCACAACTCGCAGTGGTGCCCCCGCGATCTGTACCTGCTCCACCTTTCTCCCTGTGGTGCCTCGTCGTCACTGAACCACGACGGGCTCCCAAGGGCGATAACGAACACGGCTTTCCAGCGGATTAACAAACACAGCGAGGGGGTACTGCTGCTCCGCCAGCTGCAAAGCGGCGCATCGTAAACTGCGGGTTCCACTCGACATCAAAATAGTTTGGCATCAAAATATTTGACATCATGATTTTTGCAAACTGCCCAGTCCTCGGCTGCTCAGCTGCTATCTGAGCAAGTCACACTACCGCAGAAAGATATCACTCTGGAGTTGAGTTACCGAGCCTGCGATTAATCTCAAGGGCATAAGCTAAATAACTCCCTTGTACCATTGAATTTTCTAGCGCTCACACCGTGCTGTGCTTTCATGCAAGCATTTCAAACAATACCTAGCCATTAGACAGGCTAGATGAACTTGCTGTAAGGATATTCAGCATACGCTGCTTTCTGACACCATGCTCCACAAGGCATCCTCGCTGTTGCCTCTGCTATGTGATCTGCTGTATCTTCCCATGGTCTTTAGCAAATCACTTTCACCTTTTAAAGCCCTTCACCTCCTCTCCTGAAACAGAAAGTAAGAAGCTCCCTTCTCTGCTTTTGCTGCTTGCCATATGTGGCACGGTTGAGGGCTACTCAGCAAGAGAAGGAGAACTGAAAATCAGCCTTAAGTTCTATAAAACTAATCTCTAAGTAGCTGGAAGAAATAAATAAAATAAATAAAAAGGCTTTCTGCCCAGTCTCTCCTTTCCAGCCACTCTTATTTTCCTTCCCTCCTGCCACGCCTCAGTATTTCTTTTAGGAGAACTTCTTTTACGTAGTTGCTTCAAGAATTTGCATCTGGCAGCAGCAGCCGACAGAGACAGGAGACTGACAAGATGGACTGTTGCAGCAATTCCTATGTTCCTACTGCATTCCTAAACTGTGCTTTTTGGCATGGGATATGGCGAAAAAAAGAGCATATTTAGAAACGTGACAACTGGAAAAAATATTCTTAAACCTTACAGTGCCTTCTAAAGTTGCAGAATAAAATTAATTTATAGTATGACTACAGCTGGCCAAAACCCACGGGCTCGCAGTAAACCAAATGGGGTAAAAACCTGGCTTTGAAAGGGATTCTGAGGTTTTGGCTCTGTCCAACAAGTAAGCTTATAAACTTATTGTATAACTTACTGGCAGGAGAGCAGCATCGGACTGACCTCCACTTGCATCACAGAAATTACACATTCATTGTCTTTGAGGGGGGAAAATGTTCTTATGGTCCCGTATTAATATCCTTTGTGGGCTGGGTCATGAATCAGCATTGGCAGCCGCCTCGCAGGCCGCCTGCCTGCCAGCCTTCCCAGCTGGAAAACTGGTAACGCCGGAGAGAGATGTCTACGTAAGGGAAGCCATGGCTTCCCAATTCCGAATTCATTTGTAGGTGAAGCCGCTCGAGTTTAAAAGCGCCTCGGCGTGCCAAAAAAAACCTGGTCCAACAAATATGTGTGTGTGTATTTACATATATATATATATATATAAAACGGTGAGTGCTTACTGTGCTTTCTTGTGTTTAACGGTGCCAGGATGGTTGCTCCCCGCCTGCAGCCCACGCAGCCACGAGGCCCGAGGCCCCGCCACGCCGCTGCTCACCGGGGGTGCAGCTTCCACGGGGGAGAAGACGGCTCGGTCTGGCTGAAATATGGATGCATTTATTAATGATAACAACGCACAGGGCGAGGAGAGGGGGGGTGGGTACGTGGCTGTGCACCCGGAGGCCGCCGGACTCCCCCGCGCCGCCCCCGTCCCCTCAGGGGCGGGCCGGGACGATGGGGCGTGAGGGGGCGCGCGCGGCCGCCCCGCCCC
>VXBO01007967.1:259411-273903 GCA_013400135.1 Rhinoptilus africanus
CATTACCCCTCATCCTATCACTACATGGCCCTGTAAAAAGTCCCTCTCCAGCTTTCTTGTAGGCCCCCTTCAGATCCTGGAAGGCTGCTACAGGGTCTGCCCAGACCCTTAACAATAAAAAGCAACACAACACTCACACTTTCGCACAGGTTACAGCTCTAAAATAGCATCAAGAGACTAGAAACAGAGATTATTTACACCTACCAGCACCAATAATTAAACAAAGGATAAGAAATGGCCGCAATGGGCACAGAAGGCTGAGCGTCCCCAGCCTCCCTCCCCTGGCAGGAGGGCTGTCACGGATGGAACGGGGAGGTGAGGGTCCTGGTCCCTCGGGATGAGGGTCCGGCGTCACATCCCTCGGGGACAACACGTTCCTCGTAACCTCAGTCACTGGCCATCAACAGCCAAACCATCATCAGCTTCAAACATCAACAAACATTCAAACCATCCACAGCTTCAACCAGGAGGAGGGGACACGTTCGCCGGCACAGAGAAGAAATACTGCATTTTACCTGCCCGTGTGTTTCTGCAGTCCAGCCTCGGCTTTGTGGCCCTCGTCTCTGAACCACAGTTTGGTGATTAGATCTGTCTACATCAGCACTTCTTTGCATTTTATCTTCTTCCAAACGACAGTTGTATTTGCTTACTCCTCCTCTTCTTCCCCGAGAAGGATTTGTACCAGTCTTAGGAACTAAGCCTCCAAGCAGAAAAAGACAATTAGCCTGGCAAAGCCCTAGGTTTGGTAGAAGCAGAATAGCTATGGCTTCCCAAACACACGTAAATCCAACCCGTAGGGATGAGCCACTCGTCGGAGCTGCCATCCAGCCGTTCCACACCGCACTGCCTGTGTTCCTCAGCTGTGCACCCTCCTCGGCTGCACTCTGCTTCTCCTTCCAGGAGAGAAGCTCTAGTGAAAAGCAAGGAAGCTCCGGACATGGAGCCAGCAGACTGCTGCAGCGGTGCGAAAGACAATGTTTTCCTCAAGTAAAGACATGCCAGCTCTTCTGGTTCCCTGTGCCTCTCGCTGAAATTGCCTGCTATAAAATCCAGGTGGAATGTAAAAAACAGTTTAAAGAAAAAAAAAAAGACTAAAGCAAGACAAAGAGGATTTCCTGAATTTTCCTTGAGTAACCAGATCGATACTGAGTTAAGCCCGGCACAGGGTCCTTCTTAAGCAGAGATTACAGGTGATGGGGAGCAGCGGGCAGCTGAGCTACGAGACCATGAGACGGTGCCACCTCACTTGGCCAAGGGGCCGGACGCAAGACATCATGCAGAAATTGGAGCACGGCTCTGCTACAAGATAGCCTTCAGCTACCATACAGAGCCAACCCACTTCCGTAACCTGTTAACATCTTTAACAAAAAGTATAAAATTACACCCACATGAGATGACCGTTCTTGCTGCACGAAGAGGCTTCTCATCCCCATCCTGGTTTTGCACCTTAACCTCAAAGCAGGAGCTCCCACAAGACCAGGGCAGGGGAAGGACAGGCTCAGAGAGGTCCAGCTCTGGGCAAACTCTCAGCAGAAGTACCTCTCCAAGGCAGAAGGCATGGCTGCTCTCCTCTGCCTCCTCCCAGTTGCAGCCATTAGTGCTAATGGGGTCAACAAGAGAGAAGTGCAAAAGCCAATTTGCCTACACGGGACCCCAACTCGGCTGTCACAAGGCACACTAGTCTCTACAAGAGGCCTTGGCACCAAGGTGGTGTTCCCACCTGCCAAGAAGGCCATCACAAGACAGCCTGTTTCCTTTCCTCCTACACCACCGTCCTGGTTTGAGCAACACGGAACTAATTTATCTTTTAATGCTTGGGAAAACGGCACTTTTAGAAGATTCTAGTGTCCCAATTTGTGAAAATATTTATAGCCAGCTATGCTGTGTGGGTTTCAAGGTCTCAGTGTTTTTGAGTGAGCCAGGGGCAGGGATGAAGAGGAGCGAGACCCGGGCACTTAACCCAAACTGGCCAACAGGATTATTTCGCACTATGAATGTCACATTCAATATAAATTAGAAAGTTTGCTGAGAAGTTCTCTCTCTCCCTTGACAGCGGCAATCCTGAGAACTTCTTGCTCCATTGCTGGACTCCTGAGCCCTTCCCTTCCTTTCTTCCTCACAGTCTGACATTTGCTGTCCACTGCTGGGAGTGCACAGCTTCCTGCTGCTGGAATGGGATGAGTATAATCCTCGTATATTTTATATTGTTATCGGGATCAATAATGGTTCTTTAGAGGTATTAATGTTAATTATCTAGTCTTATTCTATTAAATCTGCTTATATATCAACCCTCAGATTTCCTTGATTTTTCCTGGTTCCCCTTCCCGCTTGGGGAGGGGGTCATTGAGCAAGAGAGTAATTGTCCAAATGACAATAAATTGTTGTGGGTTCCTCAAACCCTGACAACCACCATTCCCCCACCTCTTCCCCTTCTTCTGCACTTGGGCAAGACTAAATATTTATTTCCTCCGCATATGTTCGGAGAAGGGAGTCATGGGGGGGGTGTATTTTCTTTTTTTTGGCTTGTATTTTTTACAAAGCCGGTGGGCACAGGATGAAGCAAGCCCGTGCAAGCGTGCAGCAATACCCCTGCCAGCTCCTGCCGGCCCCCGTGGCCTGTTGCCTGGGGACGCTGACGAAATACTCAGGTTTCTGCTCCACTGCTCAAAACGCCCTTGAAAAATTGCCGGGTCGGGAGGAAAGGTGGGGTGCAGGAGGCAGCGTACACTGAACGGACAGCAAAACCTTGAAAGACCAGCCAAAAGTCATGACCCCTTCTGTTCCCGATGATCCCATGGACTGGCAAGACCTTCTTGCATGCTCCCGACAGCCCGGGATGGAGTTAGCAGATATTGCAAGTATATCAGCGCTTCCTCCCCAAGCATCTGCAGAATTACCCCCCGACCTGTATCTTCAAAGCACTTTCAAGACTCTTGCTGTGTGAAAACAGTCAGGAGCAGGGTTTTATTGTTGCCGTTGAATGATTTTGGGTTTTTTTTCCACCCCTTTTTGTGCAATGACGTGGTCTATATTATTTGCTCAATGGGATCACTGCCTTTCCACCGAAGAGTCTATTTTAAATATCAACACAGGTTGGCATTTTAAGAGTTATTTAAAATGTCACCAGTCACAGAATGTTTAATTATTGCAAACATCTTTCAAAAAATTCCACAGTGGGTTTCTTGCGCCAAGTGATTTATTTCGGATATAATTTCTGTTTAATTAATAGGGGATTTAGCTCTGACCTGGAGGGTGTGAGAACCAGCAGAGGAGCTGTAGTTGAGTTAGGTTAACATTAAACCTGCCCGTGCCTGTTGGAGGCTGAGGGAAAAAAAAAAAAACCCTGGGCTGGCACTTACTCAGCTGCTGCTACCCAGCAAATTCTCATGTTGATTGCAATGGAAAAATTGTAAAGGCAAACAGAACGAGGGGGAAAAAATTAATCACCAGAATATGAACATTGTGCTTTGTTATTTATTTTAACTATGTATATAATTTGCTATAGAGTCTAATTATACCTAATTTCAGCCGAGATAATATCTGGGCCGTGATTTGTATATTCTCAGAGAGCAGTTTCTCAATTGTCTGGCCTGAAATCCCTTACACCTTGAGAACAATTGGAATTAAATACTAAAAGGCTATTTAAGAGGTGGGTGGGGGGTGGAAGGAAAGAGAAAAAAGCACCTACTTTTAACAGAAAAATTACAAATGTGGAAAATGCCTAATCTATGCTTCTCAAAACACCAGGTTACATCAGAACCAATTTTAATATCCTGTAAAAATCTCTTAGTATGACGCACATACAGCTGTCTAATATTGCTGCTTAAAATGCCCCCGCATTAAATAAGATTCTATGCTGTAAAATTTTGCAAGGTGATAAAACAAAAAAAAAAATGATATAATAAATATAAACCATCTGCATTTTTTTTAACAAGCCATTTGGAAATGGATTTCATTTATATTTAGAATTGTTTTGAAGTGTTCTCTTTTTTGAAAATGTCCCAGTTACACTATATTAGGTTTTCAGTAGAAAGATTAAAAGAGCTGACGCACAAATAAACACGCATGCACAGCCAGAGCAATTTCCAGAACTATGAGAGCATTTGATTCTTCAAGGATACTACAGCTGGCTTTTAGTCACATAAAAAGGGTTAGTGTGTGCAATCGGCAGCTCTGGAAAATGGATTCACGCACACAAAAATGCATTAAAATGACATTAAGATTTTGGCAACAACCAACATAAGCCAGGAAACGGAGCTTCAGGCTGAACTTGCATCCTTAACTCCTTCCACGGCGCTCGCTGAAAGGCTCGGTTGCGTTCTGCAGGAGCAGAAAGCCCTTCCTGGGGCTTCCGAGTGTCGGAGTGGAGGCACCAAGGGGCACAACCAGGGGAGGCAAAAGAGGGAATTGCGCTTTTTAGTATGACCCAGCTCCCGTGGCACTCTCTCCTTTAACAGAATCGCACCGTCCTGTGTCAGAGCACCCTGTGCTCAGCCTAGCATCTCCACCTGAAATGCTTTTCACTCAGCTTCCCTGTATTACTTCTACTGCTTTGCACTCCCACCACGGCTGGCACAGGACCCTCCTAAGTGCTTTCTGAGCATTTGTTTCCAGCAAGCCTCCCAACACAGGTGCAACGGCGATGATACAGCACTGTCCCAAGCACCTACACAAAAGCAAGAGAGTTTAAAGGTTCTCAAAGCTGTAGAGAGGTCTCTATGCCCTTGCACCCCTGTCCAGCACCTTGGGGCCCCTCTCCTCTCAGCTTGCCATCAGCTGCACCGTTAACCCCCCCAGAGCTTATCTCAGTCTGTGGGTGACTGGTATTTATCTTTTTGAACTCGCTTCAGCGCAGTGTTCCCAGAAGCCACATGATTTTTTCTTTTTTTCCTTTACCCCACACCTAGAAGAACTAACGGTTTGGCTGTTTTTGCCTCCTGCTTGCTTCCCTCTCTACAGACCCCTTCCCAAGATTCAAAATGTGGGGGTTTTTTACCCCCAACCACAGGTATGGTGGTGTGGTACAAGAAGAAAAGGGCGTTTTGTGCCAAACCAAGCAGGCAATGCATAAGGGGCTGTGACCCCCTTTACTTCCTTTGCCATTCCTTCCCCAAGTAAAGTAACAACTGCCAGGAACCATTACTAAAAAAGTAGGAGAAAGTTACTTTTTAAAAGAAATTAAGCACCACATTAGAACTACAGGCATTTTCATGCCTACTAATAAACATCTGAGGGGTCATTTGTTTAATTTTAAATCATTCATTCTATTAATAAGCAAATACACTATTGACCAGATACCAAATGTAATTCTTCTCCCTGAAAACGGTCACTGAGAAAGTTAAGTTCATCATCATTAACAAAAAATGAGCTTTTATTGGACTTTCCCTTTCTATTTCATCATTTAATTACCTGATGCTAACATCTGATCAATGAGATCAAAGTTTGAACAAGCCGGGGATTTTTCAAAGACGCACCTCTGGACAGAAAACTCTTCATTTACAAGCCCAGCATTTTGCCTTTTTTGGTGCTTAATTGCATTCCTGTACCAATCAACGTACAGCTAACAGAGATCTCTGCTCTCTTTGCTGTAGGATCCACGATCCACATTCTTTATGCCCTCCCTGGCGTGCTTCTTCACAGCCTCTCTGTTAGCATCCTCACAGCTCGCTCTCCACCACTTGGGATCTCAGATCTTCCAACATTTCAGTTCCCAGAGCAAGGTGGGATGCAGACATATAAATAAAGCCCGTGTTAATAGAAGCGCTTAACCCAACTGGTTCTTGAATCCAGCCCAAGCGATCTATGGCTTAAAGCATGTCTCAATTATCAGTAGAAATATATACTTGGATATCCGTGCCAAAGCCAGATATACATGTTCATGTGAATTGAGGGAGCCCCTCTACAAAGGCTATTCAAGCCCCTTGGTTATTACCAATGTCAGCAGAATTTGCAAAGGGTGCAAGAAATCAGGAGGGAACGTTACCAGAAAGGGGCTCAGACAGCAAAGAAGAGCTCATCCTGCTGAGCCATCGAAGAGTCACCAGTCTCCTTTTGGTAGCCACCGTAACAGTTCTCTCCAAGCACTCTCACTATCCGCTGGCACAGGACACACAGAGATGAGACAGGAGGGACAGATGTAACTGGAGAAGTCTAGGCCAAGACCCAGAGAGGCAAAAATGTGCACAGACCTGCAAAGTACTGTGCCTTCCCTTTTGTAGTGCTGACACTCAAACTCTACCAGGACGAATGACCCATGGTGATGTAAAAAAATATCTAGTTATGGAGGCCTTACCGAGATGAGACTGGACGTTTTAGGGAACAGAATAGATTTCTTCGTATCACAAGACCCTGTACCTTGACGTACTTAAGCTTCTCACTTGTTTTAGGTTGGTTTTGTGGTTAGGTTTTTTCTTTGCTTTAAGGAAACTCTTCACTGCTCAACAGCTGCCTGAAAATACAATCTGAGGGATTTCAGGATTCAGAGGGAAATTTAAACAAAACCAAACCCCAACTTCTAAACTTTTATGTATCTTTTCACCTTGCAGCTTTTAATCTGTGAGGGAGAGGAAGAATTCCTTGCTAGCTCTGAAATAAGGAGGTTCAGCCAAAAAAAAGTGACATGGCTGGCATCTCATCCCCAATATGTAAGATGAGGTAGGCATCTCTAAGTAACTCCTTTTCTTCCCTTCCTACGTAACTTGCCCTATTCCATTTTCTTCTATCGGGGGACACCGAGTTCAGGTTTTAGTTCCTGAGTAAAGAAAACACTAGAAATAAACAGAGGAACTTCATGTCTTATTTGCATATACTTCCTCTCTTGCAGTCTTCATTCACTCAACCAAGGAGAAAGGAAGCTATGGAGAAGCTGTATTTCCAGCAGAGAGGAAGGATTTAGGGCGGGAAACCATCATCCTTTAGCTGTTTTATGGATTACTTGCTTCCTGATAAGAAAGCGTTTCAGAGAAAGTAGCTGCCCATGGAGTCAGAGCTCTCCCAATGGAAGAGTTATTGAACCAGCGAGATGGCAAGACCTTTTCAGCAAGGAAGTTAGCCTTCCAAGGAACATTTTTTCATGTGTTCCCTAGCGTCCTATTTTCAGCATCAAATTTCCCCAGAAGCAGTGGTATTACAGTACCCACAGTGTCAAAATAAAAATTTTTAGACAAGCAACTCTACAGAAAAAAAAAAAAAGGAAAAGTTAAAGGGATAAAAGTCTGAGGAAAAACGTGAAAACTACTTTGTGGGAGAATGTTTTCCCCTCTGGGTTTGCCATTTCCTCCCATCAAGGACTGGAGAAGGAGGAAACTCCTATATTTGTAAATAACTTTGTCTTTTTTTCCAGATCTACAGGCACACACTGAAAGTATATTCCAAATAACAAGCAAAATTAGAGCACTTAAAAAAACAAAAAAAGTCATTAGGCCCTTAAAGCCCATCTAGTTCCAACCCCCTGCCCTGCGCAGGGACACCTCCCACTAGACCGGGTTGCTCATACAGGCTGAAGTGTTTACATACCCACAGCTTTTTATTGGGACACAGGAAAAAAGCCCAAGCCTGCATCCATCAGTAGCAACACCTCAAGAATATGGGAACTGATTTTGCCGTTGCTGTACAAAAATCTCAGTTCTAGAAAACATACTGTGTGTCACTTAAGCGTGACCTGTAACGCTCAGGCAAGACTGAAGTGCGGTCGTCTGTGGCCCAGCGCCGCTCCAGCTGGGGTCTGCTGCAAAACAAAGTGGGGAAAGGCTGCTTATTAATTGCCTCTACATTCTTAATTGATAGGGGAGCGCCTCGTAGAATATCCTAAAAATCTGCTGATGGACTGATGCACACGCCTTCCTCCTGGGCCAGGAGCAGCAGGTGAAAGGAGGATGCTCCTCCACCTTTTCCTCCCCAGGGCACAGCTCTGATAACGTGTTATTCGACTCATTTCTTTCCTTTCTTCTCCTCTCCATCTTCTGTAGGTGTTTTTCTCCTTCATGCTACAGTAGAGGCAGTGAATGTTGATGAGGCGATAGTTGGTGTGATTCTAGCAAGGCGGCTTTTCAGATAATTTCTCATGACCTCAATATCCAAACTGTTCCTTTCAACGCAGAATACAGACCTAGAAGCTAATGTATCAGCAGGTATTTAGGTAGTCACTGGGAAAGTCTAAGGAGTAGGAATATTTTACAGGAGCCCTGATGTCTCTATCTCTCAGTCTTTCTCTCTAGAAAACTTACTTGCAGTCATTATCTTTGCTCTAAGGGTGCACACATCTAATGGGCAGCCAAGACTGCAGCAGAAAAAACAAAAGGTAAATTTCAGTAAAAGCATTATTACAAAATCTAGTCAAGCATTGTAAATAGAACTGCCATATTATTATTGAGAAAAGGTGTAGTGCCCATGCAAACTACATATTTGATTAGGATCTGAACTCTTTGCTGAACCATGAATCTGAAATAATTTAGGTGATACATATAAATTTAATTTCTTTGTTCAACATTCCACATCTGAAACGATGCACTGCAAATGTGCAGCTCTCACTGAAGTCTGCAAAATGAGTCTTCTTATAACTCGCCTATACTGTGTGGAAATAATCTGAAATAATCTTAAAGGAAAAGGAATAAACCTATTTTAAAAACAGCTGAGTCCTTTAGATCGTATACCATAACCAATTTATGGAGATAAATGGAATTCAATATTAAAGAAATACTGGGTTTTTTCCCCTCCTGTGGAAAATTTAAATGCAGAAAGAAAAGGAAAGAAAAAGAGAAAGAAAGAAGTGGCATGAAAACACATGAGCAACACTTGGCTATTGTTTCTATCGCAGTGCCTGCTAGAAGCGACGCACCTTGTTTTCCTCGGCCCAAGCTAGAGAAGAAGAGTTGATTGTGGAAATGACTCATTCAGTCTCTATAATGGAGATATACCAGCTCCTGGACATCTTTATTTCTCATTCATTAAATGAATCCAGTGTCTACTGCTATGATAGCCATCAACAGAGACAGACGAGGAAATAAAAAAGGGGGAAAGAGCAAGAAGGGGAATACAAATGAATATTATAGACTACTGTATGGGCCCTATTACTAAAAATGAATACAAAATACTTTAAAAAAATACATTAAGCAGGTATTGGCTTACAATGAGGTCAATATTGTGATTCATTTAACTCAAGGGACAATAAATCTTGATATTGACTGAAAACATAAGTCAATATGCATACTGTTGTGTGCATTCCATTATAAAAATGAGGGGGGGGTTAAGTTTAATAGACACTTTTAGAAGAAAATTAGTTTTGCCAAAAGATTTTTTTTCCTGCCTTTTAAATTCACCAGCTAAAGGAACATTGCAGCTGCAGACCACCGTAGCTGAATGCTTGGTCCTCAGCTTTAAGGTTGTAAGGTTGGCTAGGGCTGGTGGCCATCTCATCCCAGACGTGTCGCAAAACTCCAACACAACTAGCAGCCTGAGGGGACCAGAAAAGGTGACGGGCTGCAGAAGACAACGACCTTTAAATGACTGATCTCCATAAGGGTCAGGCCTGTTCCTGCCTCTGGATTACTTACACGGGAAGAAGTCAAATATAACTAAAGTTTTCATACCAATATGGAAAAAGGGAGCGAGAGAGTCCCTACTGAGATTCCTTCAGCTTTAATTTGCACTGAGCTGTAGGATTCCCACACCTCACCCCTAACAAGGGAGCAGAGGATACCAGAGTTTGGTAGAATTCATGATGAATAATCTCAGTCTGCCTCTGCTCACATGGATGCTAGTGAGAGCTTTGTCCCTAATTTCATCTGAAACAACATCAGGCAAGCAGTGAACAACTAACTCGGGAAAAACTATCCATGACCTCGTGAACGATGATGGCAACTTCTTTACAGGGACCAGGGACAGTAGGACTAACAAGCATCACACCATCTGTCTGCCACACAAACTGGCTGGGACAGCAGTTCTCAGGTGAGGGGATGAAGCCTCTTTAAGAACAAGGCAATATCATTTTCCTTCCTGCTTAAGTCATCATTTCCTGCTCCCCAGGGATATACCAACAGGTGGAGTAATTTTACTGCCTCTTCTGGATAAAATATAGGTTTCTTCCAACGCTTCTCATGATCTGAAAAAGGTTTATGAAAAAAAACAAAAATCACATTTTCAAAACATCATTTAAAACCAGAGACTGTATGCCTAATGTCCAAGCTCTCAGGGCAGCTCAGCTTCCACCACGGGCTCTGAGAACGCAGCCTGGCACTTGCACGAAACCAAGCCGAGAACCAGGCACAACAAGTGAAGAGGCCTCACAGCCCTCGTAGCTTTGGAAGGTCATCAAAAAAAAAAAAAAAAAGATATATTTTTTCAGAACGGTTTTGATGTCAGCAGGCTAGTTGACCAGACACACTGTTCTGTGGGAAAACCCCCAACTGCTCCCTAAACTGGAGGCACTGGGCTTCTGAGGACCATTATCATTCGCACTTGCTACAAGGTTTTCCGACACATCTCTCAAAGACCGGCTGGCCCATGTGCACCGTTAGCACCCAACCTACCAAAACACGCCATTCACGTATAGGCCAACCTACTCCACCAACACTGAGCCTGCACCTTCATAAAAAAATCAAAGAAATAACGCTACATTGCTTTAAAATGCTCTTCTCTTGTAAAAGCACCCTGTTTAACTGGAAAAAGTTGTACTATTATCAGTGAAATGTTTCAACTGTCAAATTAAGTTTTCCCTGAGCTACAGGAACGGCGTGTGACATCCCTGGCAATCGTGCAGCCCCAAGTTTCTGACCTCTGAAGTCAATGAAGGTGAACAGCAAAACTTACTGACTCAGCACGTGACCAGCTTGAGCCAGCCAGCAACTGGGAAAGATTCGCTTTTTCACCTTATACTGGGAGGTGCTGAACCCTCACCATCAGCACTGAACTCCCCAGGAGAAGGGATGGGCAGCACATGCAGGTAAGAGGAAGAAAAAAAAGCTCCTGTCCACCTGTGGAATTGCAAAAGAAAGATCACAGGACCCGTATACCAGCATGCAGGAGGTCAGCTCTTACACGGCCCGGGAAATGCACTTTTCCCTATATGTGTATGCATATACGTATGGATACATACACATATATCAGCAAGTGACGGTACTTCAGCACGTAATCAACCACAGGGAGAAGGGAACATGAGAAGAGACACCTGTAGCCCCCCGTTTCCTGCATAAAAGCAGTGTGGCGACACTCATGAAGTCATACTAGAGAGAAGATGACTTCTCACAGGACAAGCCTGATGTCCTGGGTATCAGCTACTGCCCCAGAGCCAGGACTTTGCCCATACCCGTTCGCAGACCAACACCGCCCTCTTCAACCAGCTTTCCTCCGCGCTAGCTCCGAGACAGGCGGCAGCGATCAATACCCACATGCTGAGCTGTAACAACCGAGAGCACTCCTGGGTTAATGCATCTCAGAGAGAAGCCAAGAAGCTCCACGCCACTTGCATGCACAAAACGCAAAGGTTACAGAAACAGGGACTATGCACAAGTGAGTGAAAAATGCCTGTAGTTGTTTAAGAAATTATATATCCCGGCAAGCTTAGAGGCAGTGAACTGAGGTCAGGTACCCACAAGCCATCCAGCCTCATCGCCCCACTTCAACATCAAGGAAAGCGTAACCCTACTGCTAATTTCTCCCAGTACTTTTCTACTTGGGGATGCATTTAGTAACGTCTCTCTCCCAGTCTAACAAACGCTTAAAGGAAAGTGAAAAGGCACAGAGGCAATGACACGATGAGGTTTCTGGCTTTATGTGCATCCTTCTTGATAAGCAGCACTGATTTGCCTCCCCCTATGGTGCTCCTGATGAAGACAGCGTACAAGGATCAGGCCAGCAGTAAAAGCAGAGGGAAGGGCTTTTCACTAATTTTAATGGAAACGTCAGCACTTTGTTATCCTGCCAACCCGGTTTAATAAGCCTTCTCTCAACAGAAGGAGCCAATTTCCCTGTGACAACTGTCCTCATTGGGAAGCACTAGGCAGAGCCTTGACTAAGGTCCATTTCAAACCTTAAGTCTTGCTACAAACAGTGTTCGACTCCAAGAAGTCTAGATTCAGATCTCGGTTACGTGACTGCTTACACATTCTTCACGGACATGTCAGCAGCTTACAGGGGGGCTGCTACAATCAGAGCCTCCCCTGAATTCTCCCGCGATGAAAATCAGCACGTGCCTGTATTTGTGTCTGTACAGATATTAACTGGGGTGGCTGCTTGCAAAAAAACCCTCCGCCCTTTCATGCTGAGAGTCAAGGAGCCTGGTGTCTTGCGTATAAGGAGACTTTCAGGTGAGAAAAGCTTCAGCTGGCTGTGAATCGCGGTGGATGGGGACTGCAACTCCACTGTGACGGTGTGCCCACCTATGGACAGGAGCTCTCGTAATTGGATCACGGATCCTGTATCACCTGCTCAGTGCTGGTAAGGAGGCTGGGATCCCAGCTTAGCTGCAGCCTGGCCAAAGGAGAACATAAGGATATAGAGGATGAAGATAGCCACTTCCAGCTTAAAATAGGCACTGTGCAAATTCTGCTGGTTTTGGCTGGTGGTAGGTCAGAGAAAGCTGGCAGCCCCCCTTCACTTAAGAAAACAAACAAACAAAAAAG
Organism: Rhinoptilus africanus; assembly: GCA_013400135.1. Classification (NCBI taxonomy): domain Eukaryota; kingdom Metazoa; phylum Chordata; class Aves; order Charadriiformes; family Glareolidae; genus Rhinoptilus; species Rhinoptilus africanus. Next base: position 272,029 of record VXBO01007967.1, read on the forward strand.
CCCTGAAATTGAACAAAGGCATAATATGCCACTGCTTTCCAAATTAAAACCACTAGAATTTGTTCCCATGGAAAAACTTCAGAAGCCCTTATTCTTGTCCTGAGTAAGAAGAAATCCCTATTTTTAAAAGGCACTAACCCTTCTGTCCCAAAAGACTCGCAGAGCCCCTCTTCAGTATGCTCAGATATCCTCTCCCCAAGCCCAGGACATCTCTGCAGGGAGCTAAGAGCACCTGCAGCAAGCCTTGCTGCTGGCTGTAAAGTCACTCTCGTTGGGCTCCAAGAGCTGGTTAGTGATGGGAACACTGGCTGTATGGCCCATCCTGCTGCCCAGTGTAAACCCACTTCTCCACTGACACCCCCTCTCCCTCGGTCGCATCGCTAGCTGCCGCCACGCAGCACGGTTACAGCGAGCCTGGGCAACCACGGGAAAGCCAGAGGGGAGTTCAGAGCCTGCAGGCAGAGTCCCAGCCATTACCAAATTATATCTAGGGATGTACACACACCTCCATGCACGCCCACATCCAGGCTGGGACCTCAATTCCTCTTCCCTGGGTGAGGTTTCCCGGCTCATGCCTGCATCTCGCACAGCACACTGCTGCTCTAATCTTGGGAGCCCAGACCCCAGGCACCCCAGTGCGGAGCAGAGCACCCACTGCCCCAAACTGGGGGAGGTTTAAGTCTGTATGTGTGCTTCACAGCTCAGCCCAGCTCAGCATAATACACTGGTTTGGTTTTTTTTCCTCTCTCTCTTTTTCTGAAAGATTCCTCCAGAGATAGACAAGGAGGAAGCATTTTTGCCTTCAAGAAAGAATGAAAATTACAACCCTATCTACATAGCAAAGGATACTTTCCCCCTGGGTGCAGAACAAGAAGGCTGAAAGAAATGTAAGCTAACGCAAAAATTATGAGCAACTTTGGATGTGGTTAGGTCTCTGGTGTGAGACCAGGATGCAATCCTTTCTTATTTCTTCCTCCTTTCTGTTTCTGAGATGCAGATAGATATTCAGATCATATAGCGGGTAAGGCAGATAAATAAAGTTTTCAAGATTTCAGAATACATACAGCTCTGTGGTAGGGAGTCTCAACAGACGGGCAATGATAAAGAACAAGCCTGCAGAACCGGGAAGACTAAATTAATTCAGTGGTACGATAACAAATTAAACTACGTTGGTCAGGTGCACAAGTTGGTGCCGTTTCTTGTGCAATGTATTTACCGGCACATCAGTTCAACAAGGATGGGAAGTGGAACCTGGTCTGAAATACTGCTCTTCAACAGCCAGATAAACACACCAGGAAAGCTCTCATACGTGTAAGCCAGCTCTTCTCCAGCCCTCAGTTACTCTCTGCCAGTTGTTTAGTCTTCCATAAAGAATACATACATTTTTCCCCTCATTCAAACATTTTATCAAACTGCCACATAAAAGTCAATGGATATTAAAACAGAGTAGTAGTGTATATTCTTGCTACAGCCCCAAATTCAATTATAATCCTTCAAGACCCCAGGGGAAAAGTTACAAGTGGAAACACTGTGCGCTCAAAAAATGAGAAATGATCGCATTCGGCATCTGTAAGTTTATTTCTAATGCCTTTCCTCAGGAAAGCAGGTACAAATAATTTGCAGTCGTGATGTTGCTTTTGTCTGCCATGCCTCCTTCGCTTTGCTGCTAACTGCAGTTAATCTTTAGTTTAAGTTGTCCTGCTTACAAGGATACCAAAAGACTCCCCCCCTCTACCTACAGGCTTCCAAAGCATTAGGCTCGTCGCTAAACGAGGGAATAGATGCAAAATGAGTAATACTACTTTCCCCTTAGCAGTAAAAAAAAAAAAAAAAAAAAGGCTTTTTTTTTTTTTTCCCCTCTTTTTTTTTTTTTTT
>VXBO01007967.1:273922-288253 GCA_013400135.1 Rhinoptilus africanus
TTTTTTTTTTTCTCTCCACAGATACCTTTTAAAGACTTTTACTCAGAGCGAATATGGAACTCGTCACTTGATGATTAATTTGCATGTTGATAGGCAGTCAGTGTAGCAGCTTTCAGATTAGGGACATTCCGCTGCACACTAAAAGGCACAAAGAACAAAAAGTGAATTTCAATCTTGCCCTTCTTTTCCAGTCAGTGCATTCCCAGCCCATGTCTATTGATGAGCAGTTGGAACAATACCAAAATGCAGTGTAAGATCAATCCTGCTGTTTACTTCGCTGAGCTGAAGGAACAAAGGACAGAAGAAAGGACTTAAACCCAGCTATAGTAAAAGAGTGGGGATGAAGGATGAAAAATGTGCCTGATGGGCAGTAGCACAGAGTAAACTCATTTAGAAAATAGGCAGCTCCAGCTGAGATAAAACCAATCATGATTTGTATTTTGTACTGTATCTTCAGGGGATAAAAGCACTTCTATCAGATACCATTGGAGGCAAACTTGAAACACTGCAGTAAAATGCTATGTTCCCTACTAGGGAGAGAATAAAAATTCCCATAATTGCAAAGGAGTGTTAAATATCTGATTGTGCATGCCTTTTTCCTCCCATGGTGAGATAACTCAACCCGGTCCTCTTTTTAACTTCACAGGACCTGTCTAATAGAATATTCAGCTGGATGCTTTTGTATCAAATGCAGCATGACACCGTGTTTTACTTTGATAAATACTGATAATTGTAATTTGGGGGATTATTAGCCTTTAAGCCTTTTTTTAAAAAAAGAAACAAAAAAAACAACAAAAAAAAGCTATTTCAAATGAGAAGGATGCAACTTCATTGCCTAAACAGGCAGGAGGAGGTGAAGAAAGAGGAAAAAGTTCTCGTTCAAATGCAAATATCTTAACAAACTGTAACTAATGGGAAGGAGAAAATAAAATGGCCCCTTCTATTGCTAAACAAAAATCACCCTAAATCAAAAATCTATTTACTTTTACTGAAAAGCAAGAATATCTGACACAATCAGCTACCACCATCTGAGGCAAGGACAGCACAGCACAAAATAATAGAGACGGTAAAAATGAACAGCAGCAGGATTGATGGTATCCTTGTTGACATTCAAGAACAGTGGAATTTGGGTGTTTACTGATCACCCTTTATGGGGTTTGTTCACCTGTTTTGTTCAAAAAATTACCTCCCAGAGGCTATTACTCGCCAACGGGGACGTGTTGGCTCGTTGCTTACACTGATCAATGTACATTCTTCCAGTAAGGATGAAATTTCAAGCAATTTATTTGATTTTCTCCCATGCTTCCACAGAATCTCCGACTGTCACTGAGCAGCAGATAAACAACATTCCTGTTTGCAGCAGTAAGCACTTAGAGACAATTATAAATTGACCCGCCGAGACACCAGCACACCAGAGCAAGAACGTTCTCTTTGCAAATAGGGGGCTGGTGTGTATGTAGATGATAGAGATATATATATTTATATTGTTGGTTTGGGAAGGTTATTGTTTAAGGGCATCAGAGGCAGCAATAGAAGAAAGTAGATAGAGGAACCTCAGACTTGCACGAACCAAGTATTTGAGAAAAGCCTCCGTAGTACATCCAAACCCAGCTGCGCCAGCACGGCAGGAAGGATAAAAGGGCTAACGTTAGGTACAAACAACTCTACTGCTGACTCAACAGCTGAGATGTTTCTGTGGGTTGATGAAGATCCAAAGCATTGTCTCCATTTCACCTCACTTTCCAAGTTCCCTGTTTACTCTCAAGTGACCTGACGTGTCTCTTTTGTCCCAGGATACAATAGCCAAGAAACTTGGGCCCTGATTCTGCAACTCTCTTCTTTCAGTGTTATTCAGCAAGAGACGTCAAACCACTGCTGATTAAAAGCGAGCATATTAGAATTAGAAAGGAGGTACACTCCGTCTTGTGTTAACATAGCTTCTACCAGCCTGTTTCTGGGCTAGAAATTTAAATCTTCCTTTTTACTAAAATATTACTCCTGCAGAGGCGTTCCCGCAGTCCCACAGTGTGCCAGAAATTTGTCCGGCTGGGCAACAACACATCCGCCTTGCCCTGGTGAGAGAATAGTGCTGCGAATGGACCAGTTCCCAGAAGGAGGAAGGGGTTTTTTTGTCTATTTACAGTAACTTTCTCTGAATGTAGAAGTATTTCTCTTTGGTTGTGTGTGCGCCCTCTCTCTCCTTACATAACAGATAGCATAATCAGATAAACTGCTGTTAATTTTAACTCTCTCTTAGGAACATTCATATAAGCACACCCATCCGCGTTTGGGAAGAGTCCTCTATTTTTATCCATAAGCATAAATATTTGGTACACTGATGGATCTTAAATTTTTAACTACGTTCCTCCAAGCTTGAGAGTTCATGTTGCTTCAGAGACAACACGAGCCAGTTTATAACCCTCTAGAAACAAGCAGGCTCTGATAAAGGTTCACAGCTGAAATAACCCTTACTACAGCAGTAAAAATACAATGCCATCAGTATAAAATAAGGCAGCATTATTCTAAGCAATTCTTTGTCCATAAATAGTGCAAGATTAAAGTGCCTATAAATTGCAGAGTCTTATTTACTTCTAGATACAATTACATTTACAACAGATAAACGTCCAAAGTCTTTGAAATCTGAAGTCCCTGGTGTCATTTTCTAGATGCAAAACTATACTGCGTGTATCTGTAATGCACATTCCTCTCAAGAATGTAATTCATGGGGAGTCTAGTGAGAAAAAGACTAACTCCTCCTTCTATGCTTTTTTTTTTCCTCCAGTCATTGGCCCTCTGATGAAATCCCTAACAGTTATCTTGAATTTCTACAGTGCTGCAATTAAAAAACAGGCCAGCCATATGCCTTTCCCTTTTAATTAAATCATATCAGCAGGTGACACTCAGGTCCCGCAAGGCTGCATATGCCCACACCTCCCTGCTCCTTTTCCAGATGAGAGAAAGTTCTGATCACCTTTTTGGGGGCGTTTCACTTACATCCAGAGCAGGATCAGCACAGCAGCTTGCTGAAGACACAGAACTCGGGGTTGTTCAGCCTGGAGAAGAAAAGGCTCCTGGGAGACCTTAGAGCCCCTTCCAGTCCCTAAAGGGGCTACAGGAAAGGTGGGGAGGGACTTTTTACAAGGGCACGTAGTGATAGGATGAGGGATAATGGTTTCAAAATGGAAGAGGGGAGATTTAGATGGGATATCAGAAAGAAATTTTTCACGGTGAGGGTGGTGAGTCCCTGTCCCAGGTTGCCCAGAGAAGCTGTGGCTGCCCCATCCCTGGAGGGGTTCAAGGCCAGGCTGGATGGGGCTTGGAGCAGCCTGGTCTGGTGGGAGGTGTCCCTGCCTGTGGTGGGGACAGGTTGGAACTAGATACTTGTTAAGATCCCTTCCAACCCCAACCATCTGTGATTCTATACACTTGCCTTACCTTTGCCATGAAAGGAGAGAACAGGCTTAAAAGGATTGAGTGTTGCAAGGGGAACCACATGGCGTGAAACAAGAGCACACAGATGCACCAGCCTGTGCTGATGGGGAACGCATTCAGCATGCATAGAGCAGGCCCTCTGACCCCCACCCCAATTATCGTGCCTAAACAGGTAAGGTAATATTTGACCTACATGCTGTAGAACAGGAGAGTAGCAAACCAAATACACAGAGAAACATTCATTCAGCCTCCAAAAGAGTTTTGAAATCTCATAATATTATTTAATTCCTTAATTACTAATTACTTGTATCCTAATTACTTGAATCCCACAAGCAAGATCTTTTTATTTAGCTGACACACATTTTCAGAGATTATCCAAAATTTCACAGACTTTGCCAATTCAGAGACATATAGTTGGTTCCCTGAACAATTTCCTCAAGTGGAAAAAAAAAAAAAAAGCAGGCAGCCAACCAGCCTTTGGAATTGCACTAATGTCTTTATAGTTTCCTCCTCTTCCTCAGTTCACACTTTTTTTAAAATTAATTATGAATATGAGAATGCAAAGACAGAATGTAGACTAAATTCTCTTTTTGAGGCTGGGCATGCTGCTATCCTTATTTGAAAGGGATCAAAAGCTACCAAATCTTGACAGAGATCTGAAGGTTCCAGAGATGCACTTAAGAAACCACAAATTCCAAGTCAGTGGCTTATCTCAGCATCTGAACCATCAGTTCAGTTTCTCTGCAAAACAAGAACAGTAAGGGGCAACTACTGGGGGAAATTCTCCAACAGCCTCTGCATGGACCTTGCTGATGCCAACAAGTGAGTGAGAGAGCTCAGACACACTGAATTGTTGACCTCTCTCCTAGTGGCAAGCACAAAGCTAATGCCCACATATCTACGGAAATGCACCATGAATTCTTATCTTCCTTGCCCGACTCTAGTCTAAATTTTCTGGACCTTCCTTTCCATTTTGACTGGCTTGGACCAAAGCCTATTTATTCCCAAAGACTTCCACTAAAATTGTACTACCATTGTCCTCTAGAAACAACTCAGCTGTCTCAGAGCATACACATTTCTGAAGTTACAGAAAGCCTAGATCAAGAGATGGCCTGTTCAGAGCATCCTACTCAGAAGCATTTTGCCATAGGATCAAAGCAGCGGGCAGCATCTTCTCTAAGCCACTTCTCAGTGACGCTGGTTCTTCAAGCCAGAGTAGTAGACTTACCCTGAGCAGACAGTTAAACATATAATTGTTTGTTTTAAGACACAGCATAATACAAAGCATCCAAGGCAAAGAAAGAAGAACAAAGAAGGGGGGAGGACTAAAAGCAGTTTCAAACTTGTTTCTCTAATCTATGTCCTAAAAAGAAAAAAAAGAGAGTTTCACTACTTGAGCTTTGACAAGAAACCAGCTCCACAGGCTCAGTGAGTTAATTACAGCAGCTTCCAAAAGAGGTTCTGGAGCACGCCAGATGACGGGCAGGACATGAGCTAAGAGGCTAGGAATGGGAATGGCAAGTAACAACAGGTCAGAGTGCAAGGCTTGGACCTCTGCTTTTAAGGGGTTAGTGTGTAAAAAAAAATAAATAAGTGAAAGAAACCTGAAAGCCAGTACTGACTTTTATCAGGGACCAGGGTCAAGGCTGTGAATGACGGCTCTAAAAGGCTGGACTTCATCAGCACTTGAACTGCTGACATCTGCGTGACTTACAGATGATGGCAGTAGACCCCAGACTGATGTATTACAGCAACACAGCTCTGACCTGCAACGGCTAGCATTTCCAGAGCTTTTCTTAGGACCGGTTGCCTTTCCCAAGGCAAAATTAAAACCATTCTAGGCTTCAAGCATGGTTCATGAGTCCTCTCTGTGCTCCATACCTCAGCAAATCACTTGAAGAAGCCACAGTGGGTTTCAGAGCTAAAACAAATGCAGTGGGTCAGACCCCTAACAGCAACGGTTTCAGGTTGCCTGCAGACTCAGGCATCCATTACATTTAGGTGATGCCCACAGTGTCCCATAGCTATAAAGGCTGGAAGCTTTTCCCACTCTCACATTTCAACACCACCACCAAATGTTACCCTGGTTCCCATTTCTCGGTATCCCTTTCCCTCGCTTCCTCAGCTTTCACAAGTTTGTTTCACATGCTCCATCCCAATCCAGCCTTGCCCAGAACCATGAGGAAGAAAAGAGAAAGGAGGTGTTAACAGAAGTTTAAAACCTGGCAAATTTTCTGAAAAGCTAAATCATGTAAAGGATTAAAATAAGATGTGCAGCCTCTGCACAGCCAGTTCTCATGGTATATCTGCTGTGCAGAAATTAAATGTCAAAACCTCTCTCCAAACTCCTGAAAACCCAAACCAAGAAACTTGCCTCTAATTAACACACCTTCCACTCTTCACAGCAATCAGGTCAAAGGCTCAATAGATAAGAAGGAAGAATTATTCCTTGCACTACAAGAGTTCTAAGTAGGCCTGATTCTGTATTTTCCATCTGAGCAAAAACTCATACAGATGACAAACACAAGGTCTTCTTCACCTGAGGATGGTCAAGAGGATCAGCCCAAGTCTCTAAGAGGGAGTAGCACGGGGCAGTCTGCTCAGGTGTAGTCATACAGGCAACAGCAACATGAAGACCAAACTAATCTCTACAACATCCTGCACTCATCTCCAGATATCTACAACATTTTCCTGTAGAAAAGTGGTGCAAATGGCTCAAGCATAGGGAAGAATTTAATTTCCGCAAAGAACCAAGTTTCTCTGCCCAGCCCTCAGGCTTCAAGCAGAAAGAGGGTTTAGCCTCAGCAAGCCCAGTCAGATACACATACTCTATTTGGAAAGTTTCACATTAAGTTTTGCCATTGTCAAAAAATAAAATCCCTGGAAAATTATACATGTGTGGCTATAGCAATAGCAAATTTACACCAAACTATTCCTTCCACCTTGTAATGAGAGCAGGCAGGGCCAAGGGGAGATGATTAGCAAGAGGGGATTAAAAAAATATAAAAGAAAGAGAGAGAGAGAGAATAAAACAAGGAGCAGGGAAGAATGGATATCTGAGCTCTTCCCCTTTTGTACTTGGGGTCACTAGCTTAATTTTCTCTTACATTTGAGTTGTTTTTAATTTCCAGGAAGTCTTCTCAGATATCTTGAAACTTTGCCAAATTATCATTAAGCCAATATTTTATCTCCTCATAAAAATGCTACAGTATCTCCCCCGCGCCATATATACTGCAGGAATAGATCTTAAATCAGGGAGGATGGGAATTTGTTTTTAAAATGACTTAACTATTTCTTCCATCTCAGAAAGAAGTGAAAGCTTTAAGGGTGGGGGGAAGCACCCTTTAGTGCTGCCCTCCCCAAATACAATAATTATTTTCCTGTGTCTTTGTTTGAAACATCAACCCTCCATATCAACATTATGACTGCTCTTCACCTTGCACAGCTGACGACAAATGAAGTTTCAAAAGAAAAATAGATATTAAACTTCCATGTGTGAGGCACTTATAGACATGGGATCTACATAGAAGCTTCACAGATGCATCATTAGTCACGGTACCCAGAAGTCCTGTAGGGAGGAAGCAAGAAAACCAACAGCAGAGAGGAGTACAAATGGTCCTTTGCGGATCATAACAACATGAGAGAGATAAGGGACGCTCAGACAGTTAACAAGTATGAGTCCAGCCCAAAATGGATGTTCGGCAGTCCTTGCCTTTATTAAAACAGTGCATTTTCAGAGTAGACATTTTTTGCTCCTGTTGTCACTACTTCAAAAACCAGTAAATAAGACCAAATTTGGCCCAGTGGAATAGCTGCACCATTTAGTACATATGGCCATTTGGTCAGGTCCCTTGTCATCACGGAAGAGCACAATTCCAGGTAAATGATGTATAGGAAAGGCAGGGAACTCATCTAGCCCATCATTAACCTCATTCCGAGACAGCCCCAGAGGCAGTTCTTTAGCCACCAGCACAGCCAGCTGTCAATTGTGTCAAACCAGTAACGTATTAGTTAGCAAGGGAGCAATCTAAAAAGCCAGCCATAGATCCAAATGCCTAAAAGATATTCTCAAATGTGGTAATTATGTCCTGCAGCTGCCAAGAATGTCCTCAGAGAGTTCACAGATATTGGTTGTACCAGTGAATCAGCGCAGATAGGCACTGTAGCCTCATCAGGAGCGTTAACAACAGACAAGGCTCCCTCAAACTTGGAGGCAGAGATTTTTGAACCGTCAGCAACAACTGGCATGGTAATTGCCACGCTACTTAAAAATCAGTCCGCTCTTATTTTGTAAAAGTGTGCCGACCTAGGATCTTCATTACTTAATGCGTAATTATTTTTAAACTCAGTGTAGGACACTACATGATAACAGAGATGAGTTACAGTGAGTGATACATGGAAATCCCTGAAAATTAGGATACCTTTGCATTTCCGTAAGCTGGGCAACTAAGTATGGAACAGAGAAATCAACATCAACTTTTGGAAACGCTCACAAATTTTCATTGGAAACTGAAGGAACAGCCTGTCTGGAGCCTCCTGTAGAGGGTTCAAAGGGATTTACTAACCAGTATGACATTAGTAGGTGTTTCATGTCCATCTCGCAATAGAAAAAATGCTTGTTAATGCTACTTGGCAGCTAGTAGATGACAGAGCAAACTTCTGCTTATTTCAGTGATGAGGAGCTAGCTAACAGGACTGAGAAGGTCTGGCAATAGTGACAGGGCAAGTAACTACTACCTCTGGGCAATTTCCAAGGACAAAGATCAGAATAACTAGGGCAGAAGGAGCCACGCCACAGAGCAGCCCAAGAAAACAAGATGCCAAAGTCCAGCACCACTGATAAAACACAATTTTGACAACTTCTAATCACTACTGTGCAAAGTTGATGACTTTGATTATCTTTTCAGTAGGGAAAAAAAATAATTTTTAATTCTTTAAAATATGTTCTGTGATGTCAAGATGCTGTATTTTAGTCACCTAAAAATGTTTTGATTCAACTTGTCATTTAAAGAAATAATTCAAAACAAAATAATTCAAGTTTTTTCAATAAATCTCCTTTCTCTTTTCACCCGTGTTTTCCTTTGCATGCAGAACAAAAACGATAATTTCTAGGAATTTGATTATTTATTTTTTTAATGAGCTCTGAGTCCCAGCTTTCCTTACCACAAAACAAACAGAAAAATCAGCAGACCGGACTGTGCAGAGTCCTCCCATTCCTGAAGTCAGAAGAGCCACGAGAATCACATGTAAACTGTACCTATCAGATCACAAATTATCCGTGACTTTCCTTAAAAAAGCTAACCAGATATAATAGCAGGGAGGAACAGAATGCCAGGCAGATCCCAGATATATCACAAAGTACATTCTGAAACATGAGGAAATAAGGGAATGTGCAAACTAGAATAATTTCTGGGGAATGCTCAAGTGAAGATAAAGTCTATTCTGAGCATTCCAGAGACAGAGCGCTGGCTGGAACAGTGTCAAAATTAGATAGTCCTAGTGGTGGGATGTAATACTGAAAGGCAGTTGCAACAATCCTCAAAGCTATCAGTCATAAAAGATAGTTAGGATACCTAGAAGGATCAACTCTAAGCAATTAAGAAAATCTGGAAAACAAAGAGCCTGTCATTTTACCTCAGCTAGATCAGGTTTGCTTTCCAACTTTTTTTGGTATTTCAGCATTTTGCGTTGGTTTAATTCAGAAGACCCGTATGAAGACTTAACAAAAACATGTACAAAGCATTTCTTGATGGCCAAATGCCATCCTTGCAGCATTCTTCAGAACCCAAAGACCGAGATATACCCAACTTTAACTCTGAGAGGAAAAAAACCTCAACAAAAATCCCACACCCACAACTACAATAACCACACACACAACACCACCAACTTAAGAAAATCAGGTGTGTATAGCAGGAAGTTTCTTATGTTCCATAGGATTTTCAAAACACATGGCACATTTAAGTCTACACTAGAGAACAAAAAGGAGAAAAAAAAAAAAAAAACACCAGCAATTTCAAACCAGATCTTCTATAGCTTCTCAGTGTGACCACTCCAAATGAGTGAGGAGCAGCATCCAGGTACAGAAGGGGCAGAACCCCAAGCACCGGCTCTGACTTTTGGTGCAGGCTCATGGCCATCCACACCCTTTTGAGGCATTTCCTCCAGTAATTGTTTATTTTCTGTATCTTAATGTAGGAGAAATTAAGCAGCAAGCATGCTAATCTAGGAAAGGAAGGAAGTATCGGGCATGATGAGGTAGGGGTCAGTCTCTTCTCCCAGGTAACAAGTGATAGGACAAGAGGAAACGGCCTCACATTGCACCAGGGGAGGTTTAGGTTGGATATTAGAATTTCTTCACTGAAAGGGTTGTAAAGCATTGGAACAGGCTGCCCAGGGAAGTGTCTGAGTCACCATCCCTGGAGGTATTTAGAAGACATGTAGATGTGGTGCTGAGGGACATGGTTTAGTGGTGGGCTTGGCTGTGCTAGGTTGAGGGTCTTTTCCAACCTACACAATTCTATGACCTCAAGCAGAAGAGACTGCTGCTTTTTAGTTCCTTTCCTCTCACTTCTTTCCAGATCCTTTTCCTTCTCTGCAGTCACTAGCATCCCTTCTTCCCATTTAATCTCTGTTCCATCACCGTTACAATAGCCAAAATATCTACAAACCTGTTGACATTTCCCAAAAGCAGAGTAGCACTTCCACCGGGTAAACCAGCAATATTTAATTGAAATTAAATGATGGCACACCTGCTGGTCAAAAATAGATTTTTCCATAGGCTGTGGGTTTTGCACAATGGATACAGCCAGTAACGTTTACCTGTTTAAAAATCCTGAAGACTTTTGTCAGGTCAAAGGGACCAGCTATTACTCCTGTTCCATTTTTAACTATAAGCAAATCCAAAAGATTCTTGTCAGTTGACAAGATTTTCTTGAGAATACGACTTGAAAAGACAGTCTTTCAAGTCCAGCCAGGTGATGTTAGGTTCTCAGCACCTGTATTCAGAAGTGACTTAGAACTTTTTAGCCTATCTAAACTAAAACTGAGAATTTTAAGTAATGTTTTTTCCTCTGACCAGCTTTCATTGAGTTGGATAGATAAGCAGAACTCTTGAATGCCCTGCAAAGGGAAAGCTTATTCTATTTAAATAAACAAAACATCTACCATTCTCATTGTGAAGAGGTCCCTAGAGAAGAACATATACGGCCCTGGCTTTCCATTCCAGAAACCTAAAACCTTGAAGATGACAATATATTTGAAAATCTCAATATTAACTATTCCATTGCTGATTATTTTAGCAGAAATATTCTGTTACCATAAGCTTCATGCATGCTTCCTGCTCACGTCCCAACTAACCTCTGAACACTTCATATTCTCCCTCAACAATTGTCCAAAACCCATAGCTGCCTGCTATCCAGAGAAAAAGAACCAGCACACACACTAAGTGAGGGGGCAAAATTGGAACGCTATAGTGAAATAAATTAAAAAATCCACTCGTCAATTCTCTAGCAAGAATTAATTCCCAAGGCAGAGTTATTTCCTGTGAAATGCAAGTTTTGTATGATTTCTTACCTCCTAAAATACTTTTAAAACAAATTTTGCAATTAGAAAAGTGTAAATATTTTAAGCCCTCAGTAGTCCTCTGATTGCTTCAGAACCCTCAGGTTCATGCAATCTCATTGCAGAGAAACAAAGACAGGTTACAAACCAAGGGGGTTTTTTTGTGTGTATGAAGTCCATGTGAATCCCAGCGTGCCTGTGAATAGCGCAAAAGTAGCTTATTGAGTTCAAACCTTTTAAAAGACTAACAAGCCCCAGAGTGTTGTGATTAAGTCTTGTTGATGATAAACAGACAAGCAGCAGGACAGAGGGACAGCACCAACCCCTGCAATTCTTTCGGTAACCCCTTCCCCAACATTTATTGATGTACTTGTCATTTTCAAGACTTACTGCATTTCCTAAGTCTTGGTTTCTTCTCAGTCTCCCCCAAAACCACCCAGGAAGCCTTGGGCTCCTTCAAGGGAGCAGTTTAGCTCTCTGCTAAGGCAGCAACCAGACAACTTTTGTCTTGTTTACCAGGGTAGCAGAGATTTGAGTCTGGTACGTGGATGGATCTCTTACATGAAGATGATGTGTTCTACAAAACTTTCCTCAATTTGCTTTTCCCAAGTCCTAGGCATCTCTCCTTCACTCTCCGGTACTTCACCTGACACTAATCCAAGGCACAAGTTTGGCTTCTGCAACTCTTCCCACTCCTCCCTTCACACGCATCCCCTTTGCTGGACTTCTTGGTCATGAAGAAGAGAAAGAGACTACTGGTTTCTCATAACCTTTTCTGAATTTATTCACCCTGTGAATCTGCCAGAAAGCAGTCAGCCAAAAAACATCATCTTCCTACCCATGCCTTAGCCATGACAAATATCACACATAACTTGGTGGTGACCTCTTTTGGCTCTGCAAGTAAACACCCTGTTTGCAGGAGGTGTCGATGCTCAGATATAGCATCTGATTAATTTTGTTTCTTGTTAGCATGCCCTGCATTCCTCCTGGCTGAACCTGCCAGGCTGACTTAGCCTATTTGGGAACAGGGGAAAACTGTGCCTAGATATCAGAATAACTTAATAAAATTGCTGAGAAACACAGATATCTTTTCAATTCCAAAGCATTTCATAGTGGGCTCCACCAAAGCCGCCAAAAAACCCAAAAGAAAACTATTCTTTGACCAACAGCACACACTGATAGTGTATCTAAAAATATATTTCACACACAGGTGAAAACGGTCAGTGCAAAGCTGTAACACTGGAAATACTTTTATTTACAAGTCTGGCTCTCACAGCCAAATATTTAAGATGATAAAATAACTGGCCCGCCACCGAGTAGACTGGCAGTGGCGGCACTAAACATTTATCTTCTCAGTTGTAATTCCCTTTCCCAAATGCTACTAGAACTCAATATTAATGTCCCCAAACTGGCTCCATCTCTCTCTATTTCCTCTAACATTATCCCAACTACCGCTTGCAGGAATTCACTTTCCAACAAAAGTTAAGCTCCCACGTATGACATCAGGTTTTGTACCTGGTGCTCCCTGTGAAAGCAAATGGCACTTATTCAAGAGTTCTGAATGGAAATCTGTGGAATCATTGAAACCTTTCACCTGGTGCGAGCCCCAGATCCCAGTTTCTAGCCCCAGCTCTGATGGAGAAATGGATCGATCATCGAGCTGCCACTGCAGCTTCTATAGAGCCTGCCGTTTCCTCCCTTCTCTTCCCAAAGAGATGGAATAACTTCCTGAAATGCTCGCTCAGATGGTGCAAACGAGCATTCACCTTGAGAGTGAAGCAGATGACACCATGTAGGTGAAAGGAAACATGACAGAGGCCACTGCTACTCAGCACTTCACAAAGACAGAAGAGGCCTCGGGGTACACAAGAGAATGAGAAACTTTTTTTTTTCTCTCTCCTTACCACTGATGTTTATTGATTTGTCCAGTTCATAGGGAGCATCCCATAATGTTCTGCTTTAATGTTTCTGCTTTGTTGCATGGGTACAGAAAAGAATATTGCAAATTGATCTTTCTTCCCTGCCTTTGTTGGGAATGAACTCCTATTACGTTAGCTCCTCTGGCCTGTCATCTCATGCTCACTTTGCCAGTATATAATCAGCATGGCTAAACACCGAGGGCTGAGCTGATTAATTTCCAGCCCTCGCCACTGAGCCCATTGATGCACTCCCTGTTTGATGATCTATGCAAGAGAGGACCACTTTTGATTGCTTGACCCCTGCCCTTAAACCTCGAGCTGTCGGCTCCAGCACCTGTCTAAGTTAGCAGTGCACACATTGTGTTGATTTTCGCTTTAAAAGGAAACCATAACAATGGATTAGCATTCTCAAAACACAAAGGGTCTGATTTTCTGCTCAGCGCTGAACTCTCGCAGCTCCCACAGATGTCGGATGATTTCGGGGTGCTTGGTGCCTCCAAGGACATGCCCAGAATACAAGTTTAAGCAAAATAGATCTCACTCCTTATCTGGGTATAAATTTGTGAGCTACTCCCCCATTAAGTAAAATCAAGATCAGGGAAAACACCCCCACGGCTTAATTCACATCTTCATGCCTTAATTTTTCACCTGGTTTGGGTTTAGGTAGCACCAACAGTAACATTTCCACTCACTACATTTGAAATAAAGCCTGCAGCGCTCATTTTTTCAATGGTGCCAGAGACGCTGCCGCCGTTTGTTTCAGATTAACAAACAGATTTCGTTTATATGCCAGGAAGAACCAGTGACTGATTACTGTTAGGGCTGTAAGAATCACAATATTCTTCCTTGCGCAGAGAAGTTTTACTTAAATGCCCAAATGTTTATATAAAATGTTATCTTGGACTCCCGAGGATGTTTGGAAAGAAGGAAAGAACAGGATAGAAATGGCAAAACACGCAGTGGGTAGTTGGTTGGCTTGCCTTTTTTTTTTTTTAAATGTATATACATATGGTAATTCTGCATATAATTATTATAAGTGAATATTTGCAGATACAAATAGGTATATCCTGTATGATATAGATATACAATTTAACTGTAACAATTTATCCTGGCAGCCACATCTTCACAGCAGCCTGAAATAACATGCCTGGTGCAGCAGGGGTGCACCTGTGCATCAAGAAGAAAAGGGGAAAAAAAAAAATCTGTATTCATGAGTGCAAATTGGGTAAAATTGACTGACTAGCAGTAGTCAGCTACAAACCTGTAATTTGAAACATTCCTTTTGCTTCCCTTAAATTCCAATTTGACTGCTGCTTCTGTAAATGCGTTAGGTAGCGGCTCTCAGAAGAGGATTTCTGGGTGATGTTCTAGTGGTCACCACAGTGACCAGGTCACACCGTGCCTGTCCTCAGGGCTAGGT